>VYZP01013890.1:2564-57154 GCA_013400635.1 Hypocryptadius cinnamomeus
ATTTACGAAATTGTCAAATAAAATTAGACTTATCACCAAACCTGGCAGCCCTTTAATGAGCAGTTTCATCTTGGCTGTAATTATTTTTTGTTTGTGTATATTCAGTGATTTTTCATTCTACTTCTCACAAATTATAGCAACTTTTACATTTTACCCAATGGAAATAATTTTTTTTTCTCTTTTCACTTCAGAATTTCTATGTACCACATTATATACATTGCTTTACGCCTATATAAAAATCTGAAGAAATAATTAATATTAGGAAGCCACCTACTAGAGTGTTTTATTGCATTTTCTTTCTCTTTAGTTATTGTTGGTGTTGCAGCTTTTGCTGCTAATTATTCTAAAAGGAACTCAAAGGTAGTTACACGTGTTCATGAGGAAGTGATAAACCTGCTGGTCCCTGTTTCCTCACTGTCTCCTTAGACTTTGTCCCATTATTCCATAAGGCTTTCCAAGATAATTCTCTTACCCTTACTTAATTACTCTATTTATAGTTTGCTTTTCCATATTTTCTGGTACTTTCCTGGCATTGGGGAGGGTTTTTTAGAAAAAAAAAAAAGAAAGAAAGAAAGTAAAATTTAAAAAATACATTCATTAATTGCCATTAATAATGCCGTATCCAACTACCATAAACTTCTGGATTTAAGTTATGATCCTGAAAAATTCCTTTCTTCTACATGGAAAGTCTGTAACTATTAAAGGGTACCTGCCACACTTTTCATACGACAAAATGAAACCTGACTGATTTCTATGGTCTAAAATTCTGAAGGTCCTGTAAATTTGAGGGATTTCCTACCATTAATGTTGCAAAAATAATTTATTTCAGATTTAAATCATTAAGTAAGTATTACATCAAAGGAATTATTTAAAATAAGCAATGTAGATTTCAAATCATCTCAGTACAATTCATTATTGCAGAACACCTATTTTTCACCACTGAAGCCCTAGCTAAAATAATATTTTCCTTTGCAGTGTAAATTTTGGGATTTCTGACCTCTACCACTAAAAAAACCAAACCTGGCAATTTATGGAAAAATAATCATCACTTTATCACTGAACACTATCATTAAGAAACTGAATTTCAGTCTTAGAGGGAAAAGGATAAATGATACCAGAAATATGCAACATTTCAGTGTGGTATAAGATACTACCCCTTATTATCAAGTTGTGCTTCACATTATCAAATGCTATTATCAAGCTCTATTATTATAGATCTGCTGCTGCACAAATTGGAGTTTTCTCTCCAATTTTGAATCTATTTTGTTACAGGTGTTTGGCTCTGACTTTTGCACCTTTGGTTATTATGTTTCTATAAAAGCCCTGATGGTTATGTAAATAGTAGCTACATTTACATGAAAATTTTAAATTTTCTTTATTACTAGAACACAGGTAAAATTTAGTCAACAATTTTGTGCAGTCAAGTTTTTTCCTTTAGCACATATTTGATTCACCCTTTCCCAAGCACACCATATATACAAATTGAATTTCAAATTGTATCCTTGGGCAGCACAACAGATATTCACAAGGTAACTATCTTTTAAAACTCTTTATCTTTTGAACTAAACATCTTGAAGTCATATAGCCTTCATGATTGCAAGGTGGACAGAAATATCAGTTTTCAGGCTGCGGTATCTTACATTTTGTGATTTGTGTCTCGTGTCACTAAAAAAAATCTTTCCATTGTCTAACATGTCAGCTAAATGAGCCCTGCACTATTTATATTTACTTTCATGCATCTTTTCTCATATTTACCTTTAACTATCAATATTCTACTTATTAATCCATGACCAGCTGTTAAGCAGTAAATGGAAAATTCTGGTAGTTGTTATAAAATGATCCTACTGAACCTTTTATGAGTTCCTGAGGTCACCTTTCTGCAGGGACAAAATGGTTCCAGTTGCATTGCACTACAGTGTAAAAGGGAGACTTTCAGGAATTTTAGTAGATGATTAAGAATAGCTGTTAATGCTTAAAATGCATCTGTGTTGTCAATTGAAACAGTATTATGAGAAAGAAAAACATTCCACTGATTTCCCATATTTGATAAAATTCCTGCTGAGGAATAACCTGAAACCTGAAAAAACACTTCTGTGGTAACCAGCCTTACAGATATATTACTTCCAGTGTTTTACTGCTCAGGGGCTTTCCAAGGAAAATAAGAGGTCACAGGTTATGCTCATTACTTTCTTATTTATATCTTATGATTTTGAGATTACAGTTGATATTAATGGAAGTAGAGAATTAATATATTGATCAAAGAGCATGTTTGGCACAGAGAATTGTTTGTGCAGTCCTGACACTGTTATTTCAACCTTGAGGTAGAATTCCACTGCTGTAAAAGAAACTGAAAATTTGCACCTGGTATTTTACATAAGCCAGTAAATGCAGGCACATGAACTTGAACTGGCAAACTCTTGTGACTATTTGGGTACTCTCACAAAAACACCCCTCACTTTCAGATGGAAATGGAAAAGACTGTTCTCCATAAGTTCTAACAGGAATGAAGAGTTGGGAGGCAGAATTGACGGTTAGTCTTAAGAATTTCTTAATATTGTCAAAAGAACAAATGAGTCTTACGTGGTTATTAGTGCCTGTAGTTAAGAAATTAGAGGGCCTCAAACTTTCAGAGGACTAACATCTCAAACAGGTTTGCTAAAGAAATACTTTATTTTAAAGGATAGCTGGCCAAATTAAGAAATTTATAATAGCAGGGAATTCAGCTGTCTACAATAGAAACTCTCTTCCTGTCCAGCATTGTATTATTTCTGTATATTTCATGCAGCAGACAGGATGGCAGAGGGATATTCAACCACTAACCACTAAGTTTTCATTATGTCCTACATCCCTTCCTTTCTCCAATTTTAACCTTCTAAAATTTAAATCTTCAGTTGCAGATTTTTTTTGCTCATCGTCCTATTTTTTTTTTTTTTCAGTTTGGAAGGAACTGATATAATATCATACTCCACACTTAGGAATTTTTTATTTGATGTACATTTAAAAACACACAATAATCACAGGGGTTTTTTGATTCAGTAGCAAGACAATATTCCTGTACAGAAATGCTAAATTGTTCTCCTATCTGATTGCTTTGTTGGTCATGGAATCCTTCATGGAGACAAAGCAACTGCTTACTGCTAAATAAGCCCATCCAAATCATGAATATAATGCTGGATTTGTCTAGGGACAAGAAAAACAATCCCACAAAAAGCAAAATTATGACAAGCAATGTGCTTGTTGAACTGCATTTCATTTTCCATTCAGTAAGCAGTCAAAATAGAAAAATACTATTGTGTTTGGTATGTAAATTTAAGGAAAAAAGCCATGCTGTTTTGACTCTATAATATGGATTATTTAAACAAAATGGCAGCCATCATCAGTGTCTGTTGCTTTCAAGCAGTATATTGTACAATCCAGATAGAGAACACCTTTGCACATCATGTTGCTTACACCATACCATAAATGGGTGTAGGAATAACACTCTGGCACCTGGAGCCAAAATGATCTCTCACATTCTGTGGTGAGAATTTCTTTCTAAATAATATACACTTAGCAAAATACCATCAGAGAAGTATTTTCTACCCTGATGTTCTGCAAATTGAGGATTAGAAGTGATGCTCAGCCTTTCAGAAAGAAATCATTATCTAGTCATTAACTTTTCTCTTACCCTCCCTCTCTTCTTAAAAAACCAAAGTGTAAATGAAACTGTTTAAGAAATAACATTGCAAACAACTAAATGCTTATGCCCACACAAATGACTAAATAGGAAGGTGAAACATAATTATGTTCATTTACAGTCTGATTTCTGACATCAAGCACTCAGTGTGCTCATTCACTCTTTTATGGGCAAACACCAATTTTTAATTAATTCACTCAATTTGAAGAAACCAAGTCAAACTGTTGAACACATTCATAGCAATTATATTTTAAAACAACAGAAAGATAGTGAATATGTGTCTTGTTTAAGTAAAATAGGAATCTCATTAACTTGAAAAAGATATTGCTCATCTTCAGAAAGAGGCAGATACAACAGTTACCTAAAAAAGGAAAAACTGAAGATTTGAAACAGTACAGTACACATAATATAAATGGAGATAGTGTCTATTAGGTGGGATTATTAATACACTGGCAACCAAGTCTGTGGAGAAAGACATTGTTGAACAATTGTGTTTGTTTGTTTCAGTATAAAAGCCAGATGTAATTAATTTTCAAATGCATTCATTTGACACTCCGCTACTGTTTCTGTAAGTACATTTGTGTGTCTGCATGCCCCTCAATATTATGATTTTTTCAAGAATTTTGTTTTCTCTCCTGTTAAGTACCACCTATCCAGAATGTCAAGCATTATTCTTCAGAAGGCTGCATGGAAGTTGAGCATGCAAAAATGGGCAAACACACTGCTCAAACTGCAGGACTCGGTATGTTTACAAAAGAAAGCTTTTATACACACTCAGCTAAATCTGAGTGGGCAGCCTTGGGAACCTGACCAACATGTTTCTAGTTTTTAAATGCATTTGTAGCATAGGCAATGATGATACATTCATTTAATAGGTTAATGTATTTAAATAATTGGCAAGTTCGATGATTTTTTTTTGTTTGCTCTAAGCACTACAAATATATCTAAAATAACTTTCTATGGATTTCACTGTGGGGCCAAATACATGTAACCACTGCCTCATGACATAATTTACTTCTTACCCAAAACTTAATCATAAATACTTAGTATTGTTTAATCTCAGTGAAAATTTGCATACAATTGAGCTTCAAATACAGTTTCAGACTCTTCATCATCATCCATGATGCCTTTAATCACAATAAGGTACCTCTAAAGTGTGGACAATACATATGCCAATAAATCATCAGCATGTACAAAGCAAATCTTAGGGTAAAGGGTACAAAATTATTTGACAATAGTTTTTAAATTAAAAAAACAAATTTGTCAAGGCAGAAGCCTTCCTATGTTTCTGTATTTTCCCTGTGACTACACCTTTTTTTCCTACAGTAAATTATAACCTCACGTGAATCTCCTTCTGTTTGGTTTACCTGTTGAAAACATTCAGAAAAATGCAATAAAAGGAGGCAATACAGTTCACTTACAGCTCAGCACTGAGGGATTTGTGATCCATACTGATCAAGTTGTGAGTAATAACAATTTCTAAATGAGGCCAGTAGTGTATACGGTGCACACCATTTTCTTTTCTTTCTAATGTCACAAGGTACAGAGGCTTCATGGATGAGAGAATTGTGAAAAACACACTGGCTTTAACTGGATGTCCCAGTTGAAAGCCCAGAGGGTGGTGGTGAATGAGGCTACATCCAGTTCACAAGTGGTTTCCCCCAAGGGTCAGAGTTGGGGTCAGTTCTGTTTCATCTCTTCACTGATGATCTGGACAAGGGGAGTGGGTGCACCCTCAGTCAGTTCACAGGTGACACCAAGTCAGGCAGGAGTGTTGATCTGCTGGAGGGCCGGAAGGTTCTGCAGAGGGATCTGGACAGGCTGGATCAGTGGGATGAGATCAGCTGTATGAGGTTCAACGAGACAAAATGCCAGATCCCGCACTTGTATCACAACAATACCCAGCAGCACTACAGGCTGAGGGCAGAACAGATGGGAAAATGCCCTGGGGGTGCTGGTCAACAGGGGCTGAACATGAGCCAGCCGTGCTCAGGTGGGCAGGAAGGCTGGTGGCACCTGGCTCGCACCAGCAATGGTGTGGCAGCAGGACCAGGACAGTGACTGTCCCCCTGTCCTGTGTGGCAGCAGCCACACCTCGAGTGCTGTGTCCAGTTCTGGGTCCCTCATGACAAAAGTGACATTGAGGGGCTAGAGCGAGTCCAGGGAAGGGCAGCAGAGCTGGGGCAAGGTCTGGAGCACAAGTCTGGTGAGGAGCAGCTGAGGGAGCTGGGGGGGCTCAGCCTGGAGAACAGGGGGCTCAGGAGAGATCACTGTCACTTATCACTGTCACTGATCACTTATCACTGCCCACAACTCCATGGACAGAGGTTGTAGCCAGGTGGGGGTCGGTCTCTTCTCCCCGTAACGTGTGACAGAACACTCAGATTGCACCAGGGAAGGTTCAGATTGGATATTAGAAAGAAAAGTCTTCCGTCAAAGGGCTGTCCAGCCCTGGAACTGGCTGCCAAGGGAAGTGGTAGAGTCACCATCCCTGGAGATATTTACAAGAGGTGGAGATGTGGTGCTCAGAGACATGGGTTAGTGGTGAGCTTGGTAGTGCTGGATTAATGGCTGGACAAGATGATCTTAAAGGTCTTTTCCAATCTAAATGATTCCATGGTTCTATGGTTTCAGTCTTGATCACCAGAATCCCTACTCTAATCATATTAACTTTCATTTTTTAAAGACAAAATGCTGTATGATCTGTGAGGCCTGACCAAACAGGCACTCTTAGAAGAGAATGTCAGATATCCTTTCATGTTTGAACTAACATCATCGACTGCTGCATGTTTACACACAAATAAAATGTTAAATTAATGTAGTTTATTTACACATGTTGATGCAAGTATGTATGTAAACCAATGGGCACACTGTAGCTTTGCATAAACAAAACACTCCTCTTAAGGGAACTATGAAAAAGCTTTATTTAGCACAGCAGTAATTTATCCTCTAAACAACTTCACATAGTTAGAGGGAATAAAGTGAAAAACAAAGGAATATAAATGATTAAAAGCTATTTGCTGTGATACTTCACTAGAAATGAAGATTATAGAGGCCAAGAAATTTCCAGTCAGGACAAAAGGCTTTTCAAATCTTTTAAATCTTTTGTTGTGCCTGTGACTACAGGTTGAAATGATTGATTTTCTTCTATGACAGTATCTTAAATTGTGTGTCACATAGTCAAAATTTAAAGCTTGATAGGTCCACAGTGCAGTTTTAAAATCATTCAAAGAAGCTCAAAATTTAATTAGAAAAAACACTAGACCAATTAAGACAAAATGGTAGTATAAAATATTAAGGTAAAACATGTATTAGTGTGACATTTGCATTTTTATGAAGTATGAATCACAAAGAAATAAAAACTGCTGCTAAATTTCAGTTAAGTCCCTTTTAAAAATCTTGTTTCCATGGCAATGCTGAGGATGTAAGATATGGATTTTTTATTTTAAAAAAAAAAAAAAACCACAACAGTTTAAATGAGAAATAGCAACATCATGGCCTCTTTTCAATTTCCTAATATGCCCAAGAGGCACAGAAAATAAGTCACCAAGACATCAATGCCAGGAATAATGCAGGAGGACAGACCCCTACTTATTCCACTGGTTTTCAGTATGCTGCTAAATAAACACATTCACCAGTGTAATTCTGCTGCAAACACACTAATTGTTAACAGGCAACAGTATTTTTGCAATCTGAAGGCCTAGTAGAGCCCATTCAATCAGGAAAGCTTAATAACAGCACTCATTACCAAGATGAGCTGAAATTCCACTACAAAGGCTACCTATGACAAAAGTAACCAAGTGATTATTCTTCTACATTCCAGATCCAACAAAAGTTGTTCAAATCTCTAATGAGTAATCAGGGATTGAGGTTTCTAGGCTACAAAAATCCTGTTATGGCAAAAAAGGCAGAAACCTAACACCCAAATCAATACTGTATTACTCTCTCCACAGGCAAGAGCTGCTGGGTCAGGAAAATCATGAAAAATTCATAGTGAAGGTGGTCAAGTCATCCATAAGATAGAGAAAATAATGCTATATCTAAAGATCCCTTGAGCAATCGAAGACATTTTATAGATTTCACCATGGATAAGTGCTGGTTTGTCTCATCTATGTACCTTAATACTGTTCCTCTCTTATTTCTAACAGTAAATGAGGATGGTCTGGTCTATATTTACTGCCTTTCCTATTTACCTTATTAATTTCTCTGTCTTTGTGCTCCACTGTTGTTGCAATAGCTACCCTCAAGAGAATTCTGAGTCACTCCTGCTAGAAGAAAAAGCAGGTAACACATCTTGGAAGAGTCCTCCACCTAAATTCCTCAGCAGGAATGAGCTTAATTCAGGCTAAGAGAAAAAGTAAGGAATGTCCTGCTTCTTTTTTGTGCCATCACTTCTGCCAAAGGGGAGCAAGCAACAGCCTCCATTTTTATCAAGTCAAAACTCTCAAGCATAAAAAAGAAAAATACTATTTTATTTCATATAAGGGTAATACAAGGAAAAGAAGCATTTCAAGACACACATATGGAAAAGATTTGAGCATGATTAATAACTGGCTTTGCACATCTTCATTCTTCCTGCAGCATCAAATTTATGCCTAACAAAACAACAGTAAAAGAAGTAAAATGGCAAAGCAGGTCCCCCTGTACAATATATAATAAAGTAAGTAATAAAAAGGAACCCTAACAATAGCAAGAAGTGATAGAAATCTAACTGCCAGATAGAAGACACAGCACTTTCTAAAGGTTCATAAACATTTCTGAAAACTGGGGAAAGGTACATTCTTTCACAATGCACAGAAATCCAAAGCTTTCCAGTAGGATGAGCTGCACAGTTATCCCACACCTGTAAAAGATTTAAACATTCTATGATTCAAGACACAAGACACTTTGTGGAAAATGGATATAGTCATGATTAAATCTGTTATGCCAAAATAAGATAAACAATGTAAGAAAGACCATGCATCTCTCTGCCACTGAGGAAAAAAATCAAATTAAGGATGGAAACTGCTAGTCCATTTTGTCAATTGTCTGCAGGATGCAGTACTGTCTCCTGTTCCGTAACAGCAATCCCTATCTAGTGAACCATTAAAGAAACTGTTAAAGTTTTTTATTGTGTTTAAAAAACATTATTCACCTGTGAATGTAATTGTCCAAGTATATTGCCTCTCCAGATACACATTAGACTCAATCCTGTGCAAGTTCTTGGAATAATCTAGAAAAGAATGAATAGAGGGAACAAGACATGTTCTCTCCTACACTTGAATGTGCTGGACATTCACCTAGAACATCAATAAACATCTCTAACCTTGTTATATAATGCCAGTCAAAGACCCAGAGAGCAATTCCACACATCAAATGTATTTCATGTTTTTTGTTCCATTTCTTTTCCTTTGGGAAAATTAGGAAAGAATATTGGAAGCAAAAAAGCAGGAAAAAAATTAATTTGGACAGTAGTGGGAGACTTAGCTCTGAAGGTTTATGCAATTTTACTTGAAAGCACATGAGAGAATTTATAGAGATTGGTGCCAAGGAATATAAAGGCCAATTTTCCAAGGTGCTAATAGTACTGAAATGTCACTAAAGTCAATGGAAACTCTGGTTATTTTGCACTTCTTAGAAAATGTTTGAAAATAGCGAGTCCATAACAGGGACCTTGTGAAATCACTTGTGGCACCTGTATTCCCCTAGCAGAACAAATATCAGCACAGAAAGCAGACGTTATTTTGAAGTAGAGGGGTGAAATCAGCTGCAAGGAAAAAAAGGACTTATTATTGCCATCATGTAGCAAGATCAGGGAGTATGCATTCACACCAGGGGCCAGTACCACAGAAGACTGATACACATTAATACCATGTGTCACCAACACACTGCTGCATGAAAAAGTGCTCAAACAAATTCACCAATGATTGTTCTTGAATTATAGAACAGAATATTTAAGGTTGGGGTTTTTTTAAACTACATTGACCAATGTCCAAATCTATTAAAGTTTTACCAAAAAAGTTTCCCAAAGAAAACAGGTTTTCTAGAGAATGACACAAAGTTTCATGAATGCCAGCATTTCTGGAGCTGCCAGTACTTCACTATACACGGATTAATATATTCACCTAGGGGAACATAGCAAAATGTTACCCTTGGCGAGATGAGAGCACTGGAAATCTGTATCTCTGAGAAGTTCTAGTGCTTCAGTGAGAGCCACGTGGGGGGCTGAAACACTGATTTTTCTCAGAGCTCTCCATTGCCACCAGCTGAACTTTGCTGATTCCACAGTAACCCAGCCTGTGGCCAGGGAACTTGGTTGTGCCTCAAGTGCCTTATCCAGAAGTTTCCATCCACATGCCTTAGGTTTCAAGTTCTCTGGGGTTAAAACACTTGCAAGAGTAGCACATAAGATGCCACTTGTCTTATTTTAGCTTATGAGTGTATATTATGTATTAGCACTAACATGGCTATTTGCATGGCTGACAGAACTTTTTTCATTTCTCCCCACAAAATTTCTCTAAAATACTCTGTTCTCTAAAATATTCTTATAATAGCATGCAGATACAAAAAATATAAGTTTCATTAGGAAAGAATGAATGATTGGGAAAAGGAATACACAATTTAAATAAACAAAATCAGTGTTTCTTACACAAAGATAAGGATACTCCCTAGGAGAATGTTCAAAACTTTGCATTTGTTCCTGTTAATTACGCACTTCATCTTCAAAACCGCAAAAAAATGCAAAATATTTTTCATTCATTTTCCACATATATATAGCACATCTATTAATAAAATAATCTCTGGGTGTAGTAGAATACATTTTACAGCCTGATAAGCATTGCATTACACACAAAGTAAAATGGCTGTATCATTTACTGTGCTCCTCTCAGTTAATATCTGTAACAGCCTGCATCTTCTCACAATATTCTAACTTTACATTACTACAAAACACAATTTCATAAATTGTAAAGGTCTGTACAAACAAGGAATGTATTTTAATACAGAAAACTTGACACTATCACTGCACTTTTCTTCATAAATATTCTTTTCTTTCTTTGACATTTTTTTGGCTTACACAACAGGGTGCCAAACATTTGTGACAGCTTACAATAGAAAAACAATATTGCTTTTAGTTAACAATGTTAGCTATGAATATATATTGACAGCATTTTCACTGCAGATTTGCTGCCAACATAATACAAAGCAAATAGCATTCAATATGTTGGAACACTCAGGGGAATTAAAGAGTTTCAAAAACAAATTTATGGCATTAGGTGCTGAATGCTAAATCTAATGAAAATGCAAATTCAGAAGTATCTCCTGCACATACTTCATGCAAAGGAACACAGTTTGGCAAAGTGATAAAATTAAGATTGTTTAAGTCAGGAGAAAATTATGTTAAAATGCCTCTGCTTGTTTGGCTTTTTATAAAGCCCGTTTTACCACAAAGATTAATTTTTTTCCAAAATTCTTGCTGCTTTTCTTCTTTGAAGTACATCAGAGAGACATCATAAAAAAGGCTCTGAATTCAAAATGCTCCCAAATGTTTTGAGAAAATACAACCACATCATTGTATAATTTTAATATTTGTAGCTTCACTACTAATCACATACAAACCCAAGCATCACTGTTCCCTTGAAACAACAGAAGCTGAGTTTTCCATCAAACTCTGTATATTTATTATTATCTACAAAATAAGCAAAGGAGGGCATAGAAATTATGATTTAAATCTTATTAAAATACAGTCATTTACTGCAACATTGTAGTCTCATCTCCTATGTATTAAAATGTATTTTTAAAACCAAACATTCATTGACCGTACTTTATACCTGACATGACACAAATTGTTTTTAAACCATTTACAAAACAAATTAATGGATGTTAACAATACCACAATGCCAAGAAAGCAAAAATTGATTAGATTTTGTAGCTGTTGAAATAAAAATTTTTTATTAATTTTTAGGTGAACTTGATGTTTATCATGACTGAAACATAACAAGCTGTTCAACACTTATATCTAACAGTCCTTCTAAGACATAAAAATATTATCTAAATTTTAAAATAACTTGTTTAGATAGACATAAAATTATATTGTTATAAAAACAAATACTTCATGGGTTGCACTCTGGTATTCGTGGAGGCATTTTGTACTCTCTAAATAACAAAGAAAAAAGGAAAACATAAAAGAAAAAGTATTTATAGAACAATATTTAAGTTTAAGCACTGAAGCGTAAAATTATTATAATCCATAATTATCAAACTCACTATAAGACACAGAAATGTATGAATTTCAGGTTTATTAGAAAGCTGAATGAAACACATTTTAGGGTTAAGCTTGGCCATCACACACAGTTTTCCATGAGACTCATACTACTTGTATTATAGAACAGCCTAAACTGCAAAATCATACAGTACTTCCCACTCTGGCGAGAGAGCCACAACTCCACATTTAGATCTGCAAAGGAAAATCAGGAAATGCAAAGCTCCCCTTTTGCTAAGCTATGAATTTCAAAACGAGCTTTTGAGCTCACCCAGTGCAATATGGACTCATATTCTCCAAGCACCAAACGAGCTGATTTTTTAGAAGCTGAAAGACTTAAACTGGTGAGGATGGAATAAACACAGTTAATTTGTTAACGTCTACTCTGTCTCTTTTCACTAACTGTCAAGGAAATCATATTTTACATTTTTTTCAGTATGTGCTTGAAAAGGATTTCCCAGTAACCTACACTCAATCTCACTGAAGGGTGACAACAGAAATCAATATGTGTCTCTGAAGAATAATCTAGCCAAACATTTACATTTAGAAAATTCATTTGTATCTATGCATGAGATATTCCTGGAAAAAAAAAAAAAAAAAGAAAAAGAAATTATCTCCCTGTATACATGCCACCACTTTTTATAGGCTGATTTTTATAATGAACAGGCTTTAAATCAATAAAATAAATTTATATAAATCCATGTAAAATGTAAAATAACAGTTGACGTAGGTAGGTAGCTATATTAACCTCTGGTTCAAAGAAATCCTTCTGCAGTCATAGGGAAGAGACAACCCACAAGGAACAGCTATTGTAGTTTCATCCTGGATATTCCAAAGCCATGGAATTGCCATTCCACATGCCTGCCAGGAAGGATATTCTGTTTAATCTGGCCATTGAGGTGATTCTAAACCTAACACTGGAGGTACTCAGCATCACTGTCAAATTTTCAGGGCCAGGAAATGCCCTGCCATGGACCCCACAAGACTCTGTAGTGCTCCGATTGTGGGATTAGTTTTGCCCACAGAGTTCACAGAAGATCAGAACACGAGCACACAACAAGCTGCAAAGCTGCAGTTCTGCTTCCCTGCATCACCCCTGAGTACAACATGGCCCTGCATGGAACCATGCAAAGGGAAAGGAAAACCTGCTAGGAGAATCTGCACATCGGTGTAATATCACTTTTATAAAGGTTTTAATAAACATCTTCTGCAAAGATTCATGAGGATTTTCAGAGAGACAATGAACACAACACCCTCCAAAAATTATGCTACACAGTTAGAAAATTAAGTAAGTGTTCTCTAGGGGACCATCAGTTCAAGACAGGAAAAATTTCCATTCCAATAAAAGCTTGCTACAATGTTCAAGGTTAAGGCTCTGAATTCATGGACTTTGGTGTTCAGTAGGACAAATATTCAGTAGATATATTAAGTGGGCAAAAATTTTTGTAACGCTCCTCTTCTAAAACTTGAAAATTATAATAAGGAAGTGGTTGTCCAGTTTTTTGTCTCTTATCTTGGAAAATTATTAGGGAAAAAAGAGACTGGTAAACAGGAGCCACAACCCTGCTCAGTGACTGGCTTAGCGAAAACAAATATTTTGGGCAGATTATTTGTATTCCTTATACCAAGCCACTAAAAGCTTCAGAAAGATTATCCTTTCTATTACAATGTAAACGCCATTCAACAATATGCACTAGATTTAGCAGAAGATATATGCAGTTGTTTTAAATCTATGCTGAATGTGTTCCACTGTATATACATCCTCTAGTAAAAGGAGTAATAAAAAACTCATTTCTACTTGAAAAAACCTGCCGAGTTTTAGTTCCTACATAACATAATGCATATTTAGACTATCATGTTATTCTGTAAAAGATGTCCAAACAAGATGATTTGATGTTGGAATAGTCATCTCAGAACAACCAGAGCAATGTAAGGTAAAATAATTGTCAAGTCAATCTCTAGCTTACACTTTATTGCAGAAATAAATTGAACTCTGCTCTAGCTTTTTGACACGTAATTCTGATACTAATGGGTTCAAATCCATTTCTCTTTGCTCTGCTTCCTAACAGGAAGCCTTATGTAATACTGTGTCAGAAATCTACCAGTTACTAGCTAATGTTTCCCTCAAATAAAAAGTCTCTGCCTGTAATAGTATTAACAGCTGCCATCAGTTTACAGTAATGAGCCACAGTTCATCATGGTAGTGCTACTATGAACATTAGAAGCTTCCATGGAGCTTCTCAAATCACAAAAAAAATTACCAGAGCCATCCTGAGCTGTGGTGTAACAGCAGATGTTGCCTATCCAGGGTGTACAGGTCAGATCTTAAACTGGGAGAACTGTACTCAATCATCAGAACCACTCAGCTGATTATTCTGTGTTCTGTATATAAAATACAGCAGCTCTATTTAAGAGTCAGTTTATGAATCTAGTGTTAATCTTCCTTAATTTCTCAAAGCAAAAAAAATGCACAGTAATTTTACAGAGTATTTTACAGCTTCTTCAATAGATAAATTAAAATATATTTTGCTGGAAGAAACATAATTATTTTACTATATATAATGTAATATCCCAGGTAACCTATACAGTTTTCCAGTTTCAATTAACAATAAAAACAAAAAAAAACCCAAACAAACAAACAAAAAGAAAAGTAGCTACAAATCATGGAATTTTAATTTTATTTACTCAAAAAAAAATTGAAAGTGCATATCTTAATGTGTGATAGTTCCAGAGTTTTATAAACTAAGCATATATTTATAAGCAGTGTAGCAAAGGAACACAATATATCATTGAGATCAGGATGGAATTTTTCTGCAGCATTTAGCACTGTAGGAACTTTGCTCCCTCAGAAATCAATGGGAGACACAGATTATTCTGAATTCTAAAAAATTAAAAATTATTCTGAATTTAAAAGACAAAAAAAATCTAAAAGCAGGAAAGTTCAAAACATTTCATCTTCAATCCTTCAATGTATGCTTCTACATTTTGATTAAAGACTTTTCAGTAATAAAAGGAAAATGAAACCAAATTTGCATGGAAGTCAATTCACTCTGGAACTAAAAAAGGGAGTATTTAATCAGAAATCAAAAAGGCTTTAAATTGAAAGAAAAGTAAGCATGTCACATCACTGACATCAAGATCATCACAGTGCTGATTTTGTTGATGACATCTATAATGTATTTTTGACATTTTGAGTGACAGATGCCACCATCACAGGAAATTAAACACACCTGGCCATTAGATTCCTGGAGGCAAAAGGCAGTGTTAAATCTGAAGAGTACAGTACATGTGCAATAATTACTGAACACTGGAATCTGAAATGTTCTTACAGACACCTGGAACAGAAAAAGTTTATGAATTTAACACTGCCTTGCCAAGAGTGAATATTTCACCAGGACAGATGATGTTCTGGTAATGCTGTTTCCCCTGTTTACCAACCTACCTGCATTCATTACTTTTAAAGATGATACCTGTCATGACAGCTTTGGATAATTTCATGGAGATGCACACTATATTGCACTTACCAAAGTTTCACATGCACCCTCAATCTATTCCAAGCACAACTGAATTATTGATTCAAAATAAAATTATACGTACTTGAAAGGATTCCAACTTGGAAGAATCATCATTTATAAATCTAATTTTATACATGACCAATATAGGCACAAGTTTCCAAAATGGTAACATTATTTTTCTTCAAAACTGCAGTATGTTCAATAGATTTTTCTTTTTTTAAATGTTGAGACACACATGCAATCTATTTTAAATGTCATCACTTTGTTTCTTATTTAACTATAATTTCATATGGCTTCCTCAGTAAGCAAATTATTACCTCAACTGCGATAGGTATCATCTAACCCCGTGCACTTTTGACTTATGAAAAAACTGTGCCACTTTCCAACACAGGGATCAGTAAAACTACTTTTAAAAATATAATGGCTCTTTTGAAACAATCCATTTTATTTTTAATACAAATTTCAGATTATTCAAGCCCTTCCCTAACAAAAAGTAACAGACTCATATTACCAAGTGCTAAGGTACCACAATGTTTTATAAAATTTGCATCATGATTCTGCCTCCATCCTTCTTTTCCCATTTTTTTCCAAGTTGAAGGGCATTTGTTACTCAAAGAAATAATCTGTTTACCCTGTAGTAAAGCTGTTACTAAAAATATATTATCCAAATGCACTCACCTCAGCCTCTCGTGTTTTCTAGGCAGAGAGACATAGATTTATGCACATGT
Source organism: Hypocryptadius cinnamomeus (assembly GCA_013400635.1). Lineage (NCBI taxonomy): Eukaryota > Metazoa > Chordata > Aves > Passeriformes > Zosteropidae > Hypocryptadius > Hypocryptadius cinnamomeus. The sequence continues at coordinate 18,723 of VYZP01013890.1, forward strand.
TTATAAATCAAATATACATATGCACACAAATACAGCTTTAAGGAAATTGGCCAGTGCAGGATATGCAGTGCAACATTGTCATACACAGGGATGCCATGGAATTAAACAAAAACCAACTTAAAGTCCAGATTTTGCTGCTTCTAAATTCCAAAAGAAATCCTAAAGGATACAAACACATAACTGATTTTGCTCAACTGTTGTCATATTTGCTAGTGAACACCAAAGAATTTTCACTGAAACCATTCTCTAATTCAGATTAATTTTTTATTTGATTTTTCCTGATGAAAATGTTTCAAGATATCTTTGGCTCCTTTTTAATCTTACAAAAATGGTTATAACTTCAACCTTTATGCAGTATTTGCTTTTCTCCAAGGGAAAATAAATCATGATATGATATGACATGATAATGATGAATGATAATGACTGACAAACCCAGCAGCCTTAGATGCAACGTCAGTGTTTAAATCTTGACCAAGTTCAGCCACAAGAACTGAAATCCACTGTTTGATAGCTAAGAGAAAAGTAAAAACTTCACTCACATATGAAACAAATAAGAATTTGATTCTGCTCTAACTAAATCAATACTAACACTACAGTAAGCAGGAAATGAAAAGTTATAGCAGTGATGCTACTCACAGTTACATCCTGAAGTCAAAATGAGAATGTGAGCTGCTGGTGTCAGCTGGGTTACTGATATCCATTTAAACTCTTAAATATAGATGGTTTGCAAGTATCAGACTAAGGAAACAAAATAAATTCATATGACAAAACAAAACTGGGATGTGAAAAACATCAGGTTTTGCCTACCTGTGTAAACGGTGACTAAAATACCAAAATACAGGAAGAGTTGGACATCTCTTTCTAGCGTGCTAAAAATTCACGCAAGAGTACAGAAAGATGGGTAACAGCTGAGGGCTTCTTGAACAGGGAAAATCCAAATAATCTAGTGATTTTCCTTGCAAATTATTATAAAAAACTGTTTAGAGAGATTACAGGAGCTGACCAGAAGAGGATTAATAAATTATTAATGTAAATTATTAATAAATGAGTGATGTATACCTAATTTATTAAGAAAGTATATGCAATGAAACACACTAAAGAAATCATGCATTTAAGGTTGGTTAGGAATTGTTGCAAAAAAATGCTTTATTCATCCACTTCAAATGTATTCACTTGAAAATTTCAGATCTGTACTCTTTCATAAAAACATGCCCTTTTACATATGCATTTTCCAAAGCTAGGTAAATGCAATATAGCCTTTAATGCACAGTAAAGAAAATATCTGTCTTCTCAAATGAGAAGCTGGAAAGAGTATAAGATGTTATAAAGCATCTTGATACCAGTAACTTAAATCCCCAAATGACAGTAGAGCAAAGCATGTCTGCTTAAGAAGAAAGTAAAAAGGTAGCCTGTTTCCAACTTTAGCCTGCTTTTGATGTCATATTCACTCCGTCTTACTTTGGAGGCAGCTTCTGCAGGAATTAACTGCACAGAATGAGTTCTTAGGTCAGAAAAAAAGGTTGAGTACCTCAAATTATGCCTGCTTTTCTTTTTTTCCTCCCTGCTTCTCCAAAATGTGTCAGTTGGTATAAAGAGAGACATTATCTCTCCCTATACACGTATCACTCATATCTTTAAACAATCACAGCTGTAGCATCATAAAGAAGCAGTTGCCTGCTAAGGATCATTGAGTTGTTTGAGGACATTAAAAAGAGGCCTGAACACATTATAAAATCCACTGTCAATAACAAATATTTCCTGAATATCTAATCAATTAAAAACAACAGAGATCTTACAGCCTTTATATTTCACAAAACAGTGTAGGACGAAAAACCATAAAATTCTACAATGACAGTTCCATGCATTCATAATAATGTCCAGCTATGATAATCTCTGTCTTACCTGGGCATCCTGTTTAAAATTCTGAAGAACAGGCTATCCTTTTTCCTGGTCCATACTCACACATAAAAAACCCAAAAAAAATTTATGAGTCAAAATTCTAGTTTCAGTCCAACAGCAACTGAAGTAACAGAGCAAATGCCTTTGAAGTAAATAACATTTGGTTCTTTGATTTTAACCTCAATCTGGATTGATTTATTAACTGTAAGTAATGATCAAGTCCTAGCTGCCAAATATCCATTCTTCTCCTCTATCCTTCTTGGTATATTTTGTCAGTACCTTTGTGATGAAGAACTCCAAATGTGTTTATCAACACTTACAGAACAAAATTTGGCACTATTAGGAAACCCCTTCTGTTGGAAATTCTTTTTTTAATCTCAGTGAAAATACCATTTCTCAACATGATTCATCAGACAGCAGAGCTCCTCAGGGTACACACACACACAGAATTTGTCATGAGGCCTAGATGTGCATTGGTTCGTGGTATAATATGACTGCTGTGTGTTAAATCAAAAATCCTCAAATATTTTTAATCCTTTCATCGCTTTCTTGTATTTAACTCTTATCTCTTCTCAAATCGCTCAAAAGAAAATTTTCTAGGACAAAGATCATCTTTTTCCAGTGTGGTTACAGTATCTGGAAGTGAGTGTCAAGCACTTGAGAAGAATTTCTGGCTATGGCCCTCAAAAACAATAATCATTCTTTTCACCTGTAAAATCCTCCAATATTGGTATACCAGCACATTTTTTATAATTTATCACACATACACACATTTCTTTTTTTTTTCCCAAAAAGCTCAAATGAATCACTGTTTCTAGTAATAGCATTAAAGCCATTCTAGCTCAGAGGTAATCTTGCACCTGAAGCACTGTGTATTTAAAATACTTGAAATGCAATTGGGAGATGGAATTTGTTCATCCAATTTCCGACTGCACAGAGAAGAAATTTAGCAAAATCGTAGATGGTGTTTGAAGAGCCTTGGCTGAAGTGAATAGGAAGCAACCCCTGCCCAGTAAAGAGCATTATCAGGAATAGAGAGCAGCCTGTGACACGTATATAATTAGAGAAATTGGAGGCTTTGCCCATGATACTATGTGTTCCACAGCAAATCCTACTTCCTTCATTCTCCCTTTCATGGATATGTGTAAATCATAAAAGTCTATGTGTTTTCCTTACATATAACATATCAGTTTCTTTTTTTTCTTTTCCAACATTGGTGTTAATTGAATTCACCAAACAAGTAACAAAAAAGAGTCATAGCTGACATCTTTTCAGACCAACTGAGTACCAAGTCAGAAACCATGTAAGGAGACCAAAAGACCAAATTTTACATCTTGCAGGTATTTTACATGATGGCTCATTTCCCCTTGTAAATATAAGGCATTAGCTTTTGTTTTTAAATCTTTTTTCCTTGTTAAAAAAAAGTATAAATAAAACTGACAACAAATATGTCTGATGTAGAAGTCCAAATCATAAGGAGGAAGAAATTAATTTACCAACTTCCAAATTAAAAAAAGGTCTGTTGTTTCTACTTCAATGTCAGGAAGTGAATATCAAACAAACCAAGTTTATAATAAAATTCTAAAAATCATTCTGGAAATATTAGGGCTGTCACTGGCATGGCACAGAGCTTAGCTCTATTACCTATGAAGCACAACAGTAACCTCAGACATACATAACAGGAGCAAGGAAGCAATCACTCTAAAAAAGACTTCTGTATGATAGGGAAAAAACAAATTAGGCCTGAGTTTCCATAGTGACACAGCAACAAAAGGCTGCTGCAATTTCCAGCTGTCTACAGTGAGGCAGTAACAGAGCAAAGGGACTCGAGCCCCTTCTCTGTAAATTGGGATTAGCATACTCAGAATTATCCATTAAATTTTAGTTCTGCACTATAAAGAAAATATTGAAGGAACTGGAAGAGGAAGAATAATAATAAAAACAAGAAGTTCTGCAAGAAGAAAAATTACTAAATGCTATGGATTTGGATTTCATGGTTGGATTCTCTGGTATCTTAAAAATGCAAATTCCAATGAGTACTTTCTCCTATTCATCTCCTCTGTGGATTCTCTGATGTTTAATAAGAAATGATCTCATACTATAGCCTGTCTGCCGGTGGGAACACTAATGGGTCTCTTGCCCATCTGGCAGCCTGTTTTCCCAAAACTTACAGGAATTCCTGTCCAGTGGTGCTGAAACTGGCCAAGAGTTAAGAAGCTATTGAAGGAGAAAAGAGAGGAGAGGGATCAGCAGCCATACAAACATCTAGGCTAGCAAGTAGACAGTGTGATCATATAAGCTTTACTTCCTTGGGAAACTGGGCTAATTATCAAAGGACTGAAAGATTCACTTATGATGAAAGTCCAAAGGCCCCAAAGCAGAAAAATACTTAAAAGGTAAAGTGGTCTATTGGATATAGGGCTGAAAGAACCAAACATGATAGCTAGGTTGACACACAAATGATGAGGAATGAGAAATTCACAGAAATATAAATGTTAGTCAGGGATGATGAGGATTTATTTGTACCAAGAGGAATTATTACTAAGCAGAATTGCAACTGGGAATTGTGGGATTAAATAAAGCAAAGCTTTAGGCTAAAAATCAAGCAACACTGTGAGAGGAGTCTATAAAAGAGTTTTGAGACATAGGAAATGGAAGCTTCATGACTTAAGAAAATTAAAACCAGAAGAATGCAAAGAACCTGTTTTCTTACAGAATAAAGCATGGATAGTAAGATTAGCTGGAATGTCTTTCTTTTCATTTATCAGTAGATTAATAACACAAAATTCTGCACTAATAGGTAATATAAAAAACTAAAGTAGCTACTCTTTGTGAGTCCTTATCCAAAAGGCTGAAACCAGACCTAATATATAAAAACGTATAGATGTGCCTTCTTCACACGTTACTCATATGATATATCAAAAATAAATACAATATTATCCAGGTAATGATTTATAGAGAGCTACTAAAATATCTACTTCTACACAAAATGTGATCAAAGGTCCTCTGTATTTGTATTACTGCAACATTTTGAAGCAATACTCAATAGTTTGGGCTTCCTTGTTACTGTTTTCTAGTAAAACAAAAAATAATCAAAATGCAGAAAACAAATCACATTACACAGTGTGTTTGATGTAGCAACTTCTAACTTTCATTTAATATAGCTGAGCTGCAATGACTAATGCTGCCCATGGCCTGCAGTACAAAGACCTAAAAAAGGTTCCAGACTAGATTACGTCCAGGCAGGTCTCATTTTAACGGAAATTGGAGAGATGAGAAAAAGATTATAGGAGCACACATTATAAAAACAGACCTCACAAGTCAAACTTAATAGTGGAACCATTCTCTTTCATGTAGACGACCATGAAAACAAATATCCTGTAAGCACTAGATATATATTGTATCTTTCTACCCAATCTCTTTGCCTCCTTGAGACAGATTCCCATTCATCTCATGACTATATAATTTGATCAGAGTTGAGTAAGGCACAGCAGGGGAAAGGGTCTGTCTGATAAAGTATCAGGCTCCAGGACGATAGATAAACAATTTCATGATTTCCAGTTGTAACAGAAATGATACAGTGCTGGATATTAAGATATTAGTCTCTTAGGAATACAACTATCAAGCTTCTGCAGTTTTTTTCTCTTACTAAATATGCTTTATTTCCATTAAGTAAAAATGACAGATTGACTCTGATAAACTAAGGCAGGCCACCAGAAGAAAATTCAAGGTGCGTGTGAAAAGTGAAATGAATTTTTTTTAATTTTTCAATGTGAACGTTAGTATATAACTTTTATAAGTGATAAAATAGAACAAGGAATTTTCTTTCTCAAGGGGCATCTTTACTGCAAAAAACATTATTTAAAAGTAAGTGAAACAGTTGCCTATCAATTTGCTTCACATTTAAACCTCCTCTTTCACAAGGGACACGTTGGCAAGCAACTCCTCTGCTACAAGTCACCAGGGAAATGCCTGTTTGCACAGCTACCCCATTGTTCTACAGGTATTAAATGAAGGCTTGAGTGATAATATTTGAACAGCTATGATGGATTTCTTTTTCGTATATTAACACGCATATTTGGTTAGAATGCAAAAGCACAAATATGTGGCAGCCATTGTTAATACCAGTTCTGTTAGTTGGCAAAAATTATACTGCCTTTGCAATTACCTGTTGTCTTGGATAGCTGAAAAGCATGGTCATACCCACTCCTGCTCATACCTGCTTTTGTTTATAAAAAATTCAAAGAACAAACATATATTTTAAAGAAATTTTTAGTTGCAAATCCGGGGTGTCATCTTTTTTGTTAAAGAAAACATATACTGGAGTAAGCAATTTTTCAAGCTATCATACCATCTAATTTCTTATCACTTACCTGTGATTCCTTCACGTTTTCCACGGTGAAGTTGAACCAGACTCGGAAGCGTGGGTTGCAGGTGTCTGGCCTAATGAAGAGGTCATACTCAAACTCTGTGACGTGGTCCACCCGGCCAAGGTTCCCTACCAAGAACAGATGAAACAGGATGAGTTTTAATGAATGGCTGATCAACTCTCCAAGAACAACACTGAGAAAAGTTTTTAAAACTTCTACCTCTGTTGGTTAAACTATACAAGTAAAATAGGCCTTACAACAGTTCAGAATTAGTTTTTAAAGGTAGTTCAGAATTATTGTTAAAGGTTTCACTGTAGTCATAAAATACAATACGTAGCAGTAAGCTACATGCATATGAGTACACCAAAAAGAAGACAACACAGATTTTTATTATTCAATGAAATTGACCTTTTGTCTCCTCTTATCTGAATATTCCAATTATGTGTTCTAACATCCTTTTAATTGTTTCCTTTTTTCTTTTTTTCACTTTTCTAATGATGTCTCTGCACATCTTTTAGTCCCCACCTGTTAGGATTGCCTTCCTTCCTTCCAATTGTGGCTCATGTTCAAGTCCCTGTAACATTAAAGAGTCCCCAGATTTCTGCCTGGCCCCTCTGGCTGTCACTCTAAGCATCCCCCTCTCCCCAAAGATGGTCCAGCCTTCATCTCTTCTGTGATTCAAAAACCATCTCAATCCTTCTCCTTCACCATTTACAGCCACTATCACCTCCTTCCAAAGATACAAATGAGATTTTGCTTCACTTTGTTCCCAGTGAATTTTATGGAATAGTATTTTTAAATATAGTCAGAGCTACATTGTCCCCTATGGCATTATTCAGCAGGCAACCACACCAGCTATAGAAATGAAGTTCGGCATTGGAAAAACCCACTAAGTGCTTTTAAATTGCTAAAATGGCATATTTCCTTTGAAGTGTGCCAAGATTTTTAGAGACAGGGTTTAGACTGTCCATTTCATTTATACACTACAAAAATAAGACTACATTTTCCTGATCCAATCCAAAACCCATCTCATCTTGTAAGAGAGGGTCATGTTTTAGCTCACATGCTAAATTATATTTCTTTTTAAAAAGTAGCACTGAAAACTTGGGTTTATGGTTTCAAATATATTTCAGGGGTTAGATATATCTTCTTGGGTTGGAAATATACTCTTGGGTTCTAACGTGTATTTATAAGGTTATTTGAGCTAAATTATTCCCTCTTCAGCAAGTCCCACTGCAGTCAATAGGACTGTTCTCTGGCAATACATTGCTCAATACCAGCATGAGCAGCATAATTCAGCTGATCTGCTGCTCTGGGCTGGAAAAGAAGAGGGAAAAAGACATTTTTAATTCTGTTTATCAATACAGTTCCAGGATTTCTACCTTATCCTAAATTGTTTCTGGCTTTACTAATGGAACATGTTTAATCTTCTCTATTTTTAATGTTATCCTCTACTTTCCTACCCACATCCTTCTTTTCAAAAGAAAATTCTCTCCACTGGTTCCCTCTGCAGAGATCTGCTCCAAGCTCTCAAACTGTTCCTGAGGGCTCGCCTCAAGGAGACACTTGGCATTGGAAATATTTTATAAAACAGCTCTATTGCAAAGCCAGAATGCCTCTGCCAAACACAAATAATGTCACCTGCCATGGTGGGTGTCCGTGCCCAGGTGCTGGCAGTGGGGCTGCAGGCCTGGCTCTTGGGAAGGATGCGTTGCCTGTGCCCCTTCCAGCCTGTTCCTGACATTCCCAGATGGCTCCAGAAAACCTCACCCATGGCACAGCCCAGCTCCTCAGCCCAGGTAGTGAAAATGTGTCCACTGAAGTGCAAAATCCTACATAGGCAGAGGGGCAAGGGAGCCTGAGGAGAACTGAGGAGGAGGAGGGAAGGGGATGCTCTGGGAGCCAGGACAGAGAGCCCTGTGTCCTGCCGGGAGAGGCTGGAGCAGGTTGGTGTCTCCTGGAGGAGCACTGACCCACAGAGAACCCAGGCTGGAGCAGGTGCTCCTCACAGGACTGCAGTCCTGAGAAGGGAAAAGGCCCAGGGTGGAGCAGGGGAGCAAGGAAGGATCAGCCCTTGCCCTTTGCACAGCTCCTTGTGTGGGGAAGATGATCCTGGGAAACAGGGAAGGGCAGGGAGAAGGCATTGGTTTAATTTCTCTTTGATTTTTATTATGCAAACCTATTTTAACCGGCAATAAATGAGTCTCCCCAAAGCAGAGCTGCCTGTGGAGGTGAGTGCCAGCAGGTGAGTGCCCCCTCCCTGTCTGCACCTTGACCCATACGCTTTTTCACCTCATTTTCACCTCTGTCCTGGTGAGGAGTTGGGGTGAGAGAGCACTGGGTGGGCAAAGCCAACCCACCTCAGCTCCTGGCTTTAGCTGAAGTCCCTGACACATCTAAATGCATATTGTGCCACAGGGGTCAGACCCATCCCTTATTGACAACTGAACTCAAATCTTAACGTAAACTAAGATTTCCTACAGATTATTATCCAAAGTAAATAGGAATGGTAAAACCAAGCTATTCCATTTAAATACTTTTAATTAAGTGACTTAGCTTTGTTTTATTTTTCATTAAATGTCATGAATAAATGACATAGCTGGGATAATTATACTCCTTGGATATTTCAGGATTTAGGTAGTCCAAGGTATTCATCCTGAATGTTTAGATTCCAGTTGCATCACAGGTCACAGATTTAGATCTCTCTGGACAAAGTGTGGTGTGTGAATTCACTTCAGCCTGAGCTGTGCATTTGATCCTAGCAGATTCTCTAGGGTTAAGGCAGCAGGCTGCATGAACACAGATGGTGGGCTAGGTCCATCTTGTCAACTAATAAACTAATATACACGCCTTCCAGCAATCCCAGCAATTCCAGATATGGACTAAGTTATCCGCAGCACAGAGCAGAGGTGCAGATTTTGATGGAATTACTCCCAAAGAAGGACACAGAAGCAATTAAATTCATACTTAAAGTTCAAAGACCATTAAAAACTTGTACTGCAAGGCATAAGAAACCAAAAGATTATTAATTGAATAATTAAAACAGAGCAAAATGAGACCTTGATTTTGACCTTTTGCACATTTCAGTTTCTCTTTCAACATCAAGCTAACCTGAACTGGATGGAGAACAGATGACCCACTGAGAACTGCTTTACAGGGTCCTCAGGATCCCTAAACTAGCACTGGAGAATTGTGCTGATGTTGGGGGAATCATGGATGGTGAAGAGCTGGTGTGCTGAAGCCACTGCCATCCAGTCTGCTCTGGAAAACCCATCTCAAATCCAGCAGAGCCCTTAAAATGTAACTATCTGTGTGCTTGATTCCTCAGGAACCCCATCATGGTTTTCTCTCTTGATTTGAATACTCCCTTCCCTCCTAGCGCACTATCTTTTCCCTTTTGTGAGTTTATTGGTTTATTATTAGTTTTTGCCTCTTACCAGGCACATGTCAGCTGCCATTGTCACCTGCAGCCCTCTGTAGTTTGGTGTCATTTGGACATTTCATTAGCCCACTATTTCTTCTCTGTCTTCCAGATGCTAAAGAGGCTGGACTGAGCACTAATGCCTCCGGTAACTAATTCAACAAGTTCCTTGTGCTCAATAGACTATTGTTTGTAATATCACAGCCTTTGCTCACAATCTGTCAGCCTAATTTCAGCCCACATAGCAATGTCATTAAACAAGACAGCAGTTTTGGTACAAAGAAGCCAAGAACTGTAGGAACAAAACACCTCCTCACTTTAAAAGATGCTTTGTAGAAAACTGATAATGCCACCGAAAAACATTTCTTGGTGTCCGAGCAAGGATTTAAACTTCCCAGTGTTAATCTCATAAAAAAACTGCACAGCTTTTTATCCTGCCTTCAGAGTACTGTAATCATGGGAAATACATTTATTCTAATGGATGCAATACCACAGGTCCCACAGTAACACGCATTAGAAACTATGGAACAGGAATTAAAACATTGATTACAGCATTCCATTTAGATATTAAGCCATTTTAACATTTAAACACTGAAAATAAACAAGTTTTTTTTCTTAAGTGCAAACTACCTCTAAACTGATTTTTTTTTAATAAATTTTAATTCCATAATATTTTTTCTTGCCTTTTTGCTAAATATAGCAAGAGAGAAAACAATTTAATAAGTGAGTAGACAGCAAGTTCCTCCTATGTCCTAGGAATTTCTGTGCAATTCCACAATGCATACACCGTACTTTGCAGCACCTGCAGCCAACAGTTTCTGTGCTAAAATTGTGACAAATGTAAGAGAAAGCCAGATAGCACCAATTTTGTGAAATGTACCTACCAATAGTTCCCAGTTATGATACAACCACTGTATGACCCTTTGTGCGCACAGTTCTTATTCTGTGTACATTGCTAGTCTGGTCACTTGTGACATCAGTAAGAGTCTGTTCACAACCTCATTGGTTAAGTATATTCTTCTAAAATCAGAGAAAAAGTCTCACACTACTGAAACATCAGCTTTGCTTTACTTCACTTTGAGTTCATGCCTACGTGAACGCATCACCACTCCATTCCATAAATACAGAAGTTGTATATATGAGAGTATACAGCATTCTTCAAAGCCTCATCACTCCATATCTTCTGATTAGCACTATATTTGGGGGTTAAGATTATAAAACACAAGATATTAATGTTATTTAAGGTACATGTATGATTAATGAACTGATTAATGAGACCTGCAAGGGAAAAAAAACCCAACAATATGAACAATAAAATCTGAACTGCCATTTTAAGACAATTCTTGTTTAACTTTTTTTTAATAATATGGGTGCACATCTGTATGCAAATGACTGTCTGACTACATCTTAAAAGTAAAACAAGAAATTTATTAGGGTAGCCAGCACTTTGCAAAACATTTTGGATTTTCTCCCCTATGCACTCAGAAATTAGTTGTGGGATTTTTTTCTCTATTATTATTTCACTTTACAGAAATATTAGCACAGATCTTTTTAAACTGATGGGAAGATGTGAACAAATCAAATTCCCAAATGTCTACAAACTGACTTTCACTTAGCCTTGGGGTTTGTTTTTAAGACACGCTCAATTTTCAGTCACAGTTCTGTTCGATACTCTTAGCATACTGAGAAAAGAGGAGACATACTTTCCTTTAATCATTCGAGCTAAAATTCTTAATTATATTTGCTTAAATTACTTCACAGAGTAATGTTTAGTGCAATGCTCTCAAAATGTGAATAGTGAAAGGGGTCAATAGCATGTTTCAAGTTTCTTTAAAAGTCAGAAAAAAGCCCAATGATACTATTTTATTAATCATGCAACACACACTTAGTCCTCATAAAATATTAATGTTATTGCTTCCTACATCAATAAAAAGTGTACTTTACACAAAGAAAGAAAACCTGCTGAAGAAAATGCTAGCTAAAGTTACTAAACATTCTAACAATTATCATAAAAATGCTAGAAAAGAAAATATAGATATGTTAAGCAATCCTAAAATCTTCTTAAACCGCACATTGTGCTTGCCTACAGAGAATTTTTAAGATGAAAAATAGACCTTGAGGGTCTTAGACAAGCCTGAGGCAATATAAAGAAAAAGGTCAAACACTCTGCTAAAAAGGACCGTTATCTTCAGAACAACAACTTATCAGCCAGCTTGCAGCCCTGCTTATTTACAGTTATTGGTCCCAGAGGAAGTGCACTTCAGCGCAGGGCACGATTACTTTGTAATGAGTTTGCCAGAAATGGTAAAGGAAACTAATTTGTAACAATGTGCTGTTCCCGGCACATGAACTTTCTCAGACACTTTTTTTTTTTGTCCGGCCATGAATAACTAACTTCAGCCTCCCTAATAAGCAGTGAAAACAGAAGTGCACTAAACCCGACTGAGTCGTGAGCATAAATGTGCTGAAATATCAGTGATTATCCCTCTCAGCTGTCCATTACAGTACTCATGATGACCACCAATTCCCCTGTGGTGGATATATAGAATGCAGGTTTCAGGGGGTGGATTTGCACATGAAAATTAACACCATTTGGAAGAAAATAGCCTGCACCTGTCACAGATTAGCAACAAAAGGTCAAATGCCTCCTTTTACACCTAGAGCACTTGCATATTGTATGTCTTGCTTATAGGAGCCTAATTCTAGTTTCTTAATTCAGAAAAGTGAGCACCATGGTGAACTGAGGAGAAAAAAAGAATTAAATCTTGGCTAAAAGCTATCAATAAATCTATTGATCAAGATACATATGAATGGAAGTAGCTGAGGCAATCTCTGTCCCTAAAAGAGGTAGTTTTTCAAAAGAGAATTACACAAAGTGCTCTTCTGTTTTCGTCAATATGCTGCCAGGTTTTGAAATGCTATTTTTCATCCACACAATAAAAATCTTGACAAGTAAGCAATAGAAAATCACTAATACACTTGCAGCTGCATTTCAATCTATACAAATTCTTTAAACAAAAACAGCCAAGGAATAGATTGGAATATACATCATTTTCACCAGTTGAACCTGGGATCAAGTCCAAGATAGCCAAACAATATTAATCTATATTTCACGCAACTCTATATTTCCCAAAATAAGGTAAAATGTTGAATATGGAATAACCTCTATGAAATTCATTCTTACAGATCATAAAACACATTGAGATGATAATGTAAAGAAATTTTATTGATATGTTCTAAATGGAACAGGAACTACAGGGACTGAGATCTGTACAAACTTCTCTCTAGTGAAAGATTTGATATCTTCTGAAAGGAGTGCATCTAGGAATACCAGATGTAAATTCCCACTTGCTTTATGGTCTTTGCCTGTGAAAAGAGTTCATAAAAAATAGTTTGGCAATATATCCTAAAGAACTTCTAAATAGTATTTGATTTCTAAATAGGAAAAAAATCTAATGAAATAGGGATGATATCTGAAAACTCATGACAGTTTTTGCATCATCTCCTAGATTCATGCCCAGAGCATATGTCAGCTCAAGATACCTGAAACCACAAAGCATGATTTCAAAAAATAAGACATTACCATAAAAACCACATATACAACACCTGTAAATTATAGTTGAAATTATTAAAATTGCACATATCAAGCTCTGCAATGCAAAATATTATTTTCACTACCACAGTTAAATCAATGCTCTGCAGAAAATCTCTCGGTACTCTTCACCAATATAGCATTCTTTTAAAAACCTGATGTTTCAGTTAAAACCAAAGCAATGCTCGTGATTCCACTTTTGGTCAAAATCCAGATTTCCTTTGAAAAATGGCCAAGAATATCGAATAGGCAAAGCATTTCAAAAGTACATGGCTCGAGAAGCTGGATGCTTCAGACTTGAAGTCTCTTTTCTATCTTCCCTCCTCAATTAAGTAAGTTGAAATTGTTGTTTCCATAATGTTTTAAGTTTTCATCCATAGTGACATCCAAATAGCAGTAGATCAGCAGTTTTTGTGAAGAAGATTGCATGGGAACAATGACTTAGGTCTTAGCAGCAGTAAAGCTAAAAGGCAAGGTTCCATCTCTGCAAAGAGTAGATCAGGATGTAGAGCTCACACAGGCCGAGAAACTCTGATTGAGCTTTTATTGTAAGCAGACCATGTGATAAAATCTGTGACTGAGAGCACATGAAAATTCTAGCTTTACACTTTTCTTGTTTATCTATGTAAACAGCATTAAAATAAAATGTATTGATTTGGGTGGGGGGGTATATAATTATGGATATCTACTGGTTTATTTGTTTATTTGTTTCTTTTGGTGTTGATCTTAATTCATGACAGTGAGAGCCTGATCTGATTTTCCACACCTTTTCAGGATCACAGTCAGAGTTCCACTCTCTCCAATACTTTTCCTCCCAGGTGACACAAGTAAGGTGCACTGGATCCATTTCCTGGGGGAATTTGGCCTGTAGGCCCTGGGAACACAGTTACTGCTTCTCAGTGGTCCCAAAAAAGTGTAATGAACAAATTTTTAATTCCTTCGTATTGAGTTAAATTGTAGAAATATTAACGATGTGTGGCCTAGACTAAAACACCCACATGAGTTTTATAAATTAAAACTTTTATCTGAATTAGAGTAGGAGGCAGAATTGTCTTCCACACAGAAAATTAAGAGAATTTAAAACCTTTAAGAAAGAAGGACTGGTTGAAAAAGGAGAGAATCATAATCAATCTTAAATCTATTTTGTTGAATATAAAAGAAGGAGGAGTGAGGTGGCCAATGCCATGATTTATGTTACTAAAAACAGTTACAAAAAGAATCTCATATTCTAGGAGTCCAGGTAGTGCTGTTAGTGGATGGATTTAGGATGAGTTCTTCCTTTCAGAAAAAAATATTTTTCTTGGTCACAGATGTTTGAATGATGTCTGGGCAAAGGGGAAGGAGGAATAGAGGGATTAAAATTTATTAAGTAGGTTTGAGGTTCCTCCTGCAATGAGGATACAGTTACAGAGATTTCACATTATAAATAACTGTAAAGTTCTATCATGTGTTAATCCCAAAGGCCACCTACTGACATCACTTGCAACTTTCTTTTATAGTCCAGGAGAGTAAACAATGACATTTAGAAAGACAACACAAGCAGCTAGAACTGGAATCTCCTCTGTCTTTTTATGTTCATTAAGTAGACCAGTCTAATTGGTGATGCCAGTTTAGAGCACAGTCAAAAACAGCAACAAGTATCCCTGAATATTTAGTGATCATGATTGCTCAAGAACCACTATTAGCAAAAAAGTATAATATACAATTAACAGATATCCCAAAATATTGCAAAGACCATTGCGTAAACAGCAGGCTCACATATGTATTAAGAAATTATACAATACAATCTTGCTGAAAGAATTCAATAGTTTTGATCAAATGAGATTGATATTTAATCACTTGCAGCCAAAGAGCCTTATTTCAAAATTGCCCTTTTCAATAAAAACTAATGCTTTCAGTTAAAGGACCTAAAAAACCTGGTGCTGCAAAGAATAAAATGTCAATGTTCACCGAGTAGGGAAACTGTACCGGATTAATAAAATGGAGTCAGGCTCTTGACTCCTTCTCCTACATCTGTGAGAGTCTTATAAATTACAGAAATATCAGCAGAGCCCAAGACTGCAGGAAAAATGCTCCCAAAAGTCACAAAATCATGTAAACACACCAACTGGCAGTGGTAAAGCAGCAACTTAGTAGGGAGTGTCAAGAGTGCTTAAAAATCAGAGGCCTGTGCCCTAAGATGGCCATCACACACCCACTACACCAAATCCACCAAATCCCCAGAAAAACAGATTTCTCGGCTCTCTCTTTATCAACTCCCCAAAGGCCTCCAATGACAGATGGGCAGTTATTTATCCACAGCAGTGAACCTTTGTTAAAGGAAAATCAGAATACAAAGAGGTTTTGCATTAGTGTCACGAAACTCAGCTTTCTTTAACAAAGCGTGTGCTCCCAAAATGAGTCTCTCACGGCTGTGCTTGTACTACATCTTTCAGAGCAGAGCTCTTAAAGGAAAAGCATTTGGGGAAATTTCTGTTTGGAAGTCACTTAGCATATAATGGGTGCTATCCTAAATAAATAATGAATGAGTTAATAAATAAATTATAACAATGTCTGCAGCCTTAACCACGGAAGCAACCACCAACCAAGGCAGATGAGGGAGTAGGGACTGTGGGACCACAGTGGGATGTACCATCACTGGTGTGTCACAGGCAGAAACATGTTCCAAATACTGACTCCTTCGGGCCTGATGCTCAGTGCACACCACTGAAATCTGTTGCTCTCTACAGCCTCTGATGTAAAACATTTTCATGTATACCTGCTGCCTAACAGCACAAGTGTATAAAAAAAAGTATTGAAAAGGGTTAAAAAAATTTAAAGCTGCATATTCGTTATTCTTTAGTACATCACAGCAGTGCTACTTATGTAATGCTTCCTACTCAATATATTCATCATTTTGCAAAGACCCTGAGAATTCTTGTAATGCAAAAGACAAGGAAGTTCTTTCATCCTACAAGAGAGGATATTCCTGTTGATTTATTACTGCACAGTAATGCTGTAATTCTGCATTTGGCCTAGTTTGGCACCTTATACACAGAATCACCATTTTTCCAGGGGAATCCTTCCAAAGTATAACTACACACTGACACTTGAAAAAAAATTAATAGATGGAGACCTTAATCAGAGACCTATAGTTATATTATATTCTCAAGGACCTCTCAAAAGTCACCAGAGCTGTAAATAACATCAGAAGGTTTTTATTAAAGAGTATTAATGGAAAGGTTCCAGGTATTGCCCTATAAAAGAATCTTGTTTTTGAGACGGATCCTGGATAAGAACCGTCTTTAACTAATAAATTACTGGGTTTATAGCTGAAACTTTCTTTATCTTATAGAAAAAAAGTCCTTGGAAAAAGGTACTGCAAGGATAGACTTTCCACACAAATACTGAATGTGAATAACATCTGTCCTACATACAGCTTTTGCAGAAGAAACAGTCTTATTTTAGTTTATTATACTGAATTTGATTCTCTATGCCATTATCAATCTAGTCACAAAAACAGTTTGGGGGCTAGAAATGTTATTCTCATTCAATACATTAATCCCATCATTTCATTGCCTAAAAGTGGTATCTTACCATATAATCTCCATGATAAAATTTACAGATAGACTTTCCTGCAGTCCGGGTACATTTTTAGCCATTTCATCAGATTAGAGTGATACACAACTTTTCTGCTCATCTCCTCCTCCTCCTCTGTAGCTCCTACTCTGACATTCTTTTGTAGAACAAGGTGATTTCTCTACTTTTCTCTTTATTATACAGCATTTTGATCTTTCTGTAGGTAATGGAACTTGCTCCTGTATTTTCACTCATACAATTTTCTGACTCCTGTGTCTTGCTATTTTCCTTTCCTCCAGACACCAGCCTGTTCTGGAAGCCTCCCTTGACTTTCAGATTTACCAATATTTATGAAATGCCAATACTGTTGATAACATAACTACATTATGTTGGTTTGGTTTTATAATGCTGCTAGAGTTTATACAGGCCGTTGTAACTGTACCCACATGGATGTAACAGAAAACTGCTTCCCCTCATTATCTTTGTTTAGCTAAAGCTTAAATTAGACCTTAAAGAACTATCTAGTTGATGTTAGTTTTTCAATCAGAAGTGATAATTTAAATATTGACATTTTAGATGGCACCAACATGTTTTTGATTTCTGCTATGGTTACAATGTTTTTTTATATCTGAATGTCTGTCTTAATTTTGTTGGGGTTTTGGTGTTTTGTTGGGTTTTTTTTTAATTTATTTTGCTGAATCCAGAAGCGTTTCCTTTTATTTCAAAGTATTTCTATGTTTGTAGTAAATTAAACATTAATCTTTCTCTGCAAATGTCAAGTGATATTTAAATGTTTTTCTGGCAGATAAATGATTATTAATATTAATGCAATAAAATCACAGCTCTTTGTCCTTTCTTTGATATTTAAGAAAAAATTAAGAATGTCAAAACAGTTCTGCAAAAAGAGAATCCATTGGTCTACCATCCACTCTTCATTAGCCTGAGAGGTAAAAAATTACTGATCTTGTGAGACAATGTGTTTATAGAATCAGAAAGGGTTGAAAATGAATTACTCTATCAGTGGTAGAGTGTGTATCACTTCAACGTGAAAATGCCTTGTTAAAGTTCATTTTAATTTAAAGCCCCCTTTTGTCATTCAAAAAGCTTTAGCACAACGAAAGAATCTTTGTCACTTTCATAATTAGCCCCTCTTGCACTAAATGAGAATAAAATCTGATCAGAAGTCCATACAGGCAAGGTCATAAATCAAAGAGAAAAGCTCCACAACATTCCTGTAAGATGTCCAAAGGC
This sequence comes from Hypocryptadius cinnamomeus, assembly GCA_013400635.1. Lineage (NCBI taxonomy): Eukaryota > Metazoa > Chordata > Aves > Passeriformes > Zosteropidae > Hypocryptadius > Hypocryptadius cinnamomeus. Next base: position 36,814 of record VYZP01013890.1, read on the forward strand.
ACACACATCTTGGAATTAAAGCACTGCAGTCAGGATCCACTCCCAGAAACAGAGCACAAAAAAAGCCCCAATAATATCTGTTTGACAGGCTAAATTTATCTCCATATTCTGTAGCCCTATAAACACATTTTGCTGTTTAGATACAAAAGCAATTTCAGCACCAAGGACAATCCAGGAAAGCAAACAGCTGTTAAAGTGCTACTATCACCGTTTGCCAAGCAAAGTCAAATTAATTTAACTTAATGCTCTCACTTCAAACTGTGGCAGTAAAACCAAAAAAAAAAAAAAAAACCACCATATATAATAATTGTCATAAAGTAGGAAAAAAGTTGTATTAACAGAAAAAACTCCTTAGGAAATCAAGTTTGATTTTATACACAGCAGAGAGTATGCAGCCCAGCTCAAATGTAAACTGGATTTTATTCAACTTATTTTCATTTTCAGATGAAATTAAAAAGACATTTTGAAATATGTAATACAATTCTCAACCTTGGAGAGTTATGGGAGAGAGTGACAGCACATCACTCTCTCTACTCAGGGATCATAAGAACACCAACAGATATCCAAGCCATCAACACATTATTTTACTCTTCGTGTTAACACAAAATGAGGATTTCATCAGAAAATGATGCCTAAAACATGGAGAGAGCAAAGGGCAAGGAGAGGGCAAGTTGAAGGGAAGACTGTTATAAAGTGGCAGCCAGCAATAAAAATTTGTACTCTGCAATAGATATACCTTTTATAATTCCATGTATTATGTTAACATTAAATGCTAATCTTAAATTTTAATCAGATGAGAGTACTTTTAAAGTAGCTACATCCATACAAACAGGAACTTCCATGAAAATTCACATTCACATCTATAAAGTATACATATATGTGAAGATATTTGTAATTGTATAGCTCTACCTTGAAATACACTGCTATGTCCATTAAAATTGTGCAACTTTCCTTTATAGATTTTGGGTTTTAACAACATTTTCTCTGCAGAACCAAGCTATTTCTGCAATTTTTTGCAGAACCAAGCTATTACTGTTCTGTCTCTAACCATGCAAACACCAAACTACTTCCAAAGCAATGCCTTGTTTGGAGGGCGTGGTTGCTTGCACATCTGCCACGTGTTCCCGAAATTCCACGTTACAATAATTATATAATGATCACAAGCAATTCAATTCCACATATTTGGAGACAAGTGGAATTGGTCTGCTAAGCAACAGACTGAAGAGCTCAGTGTGACAAAAAGAGAGCACTGCCTTTCTCCATCCTCCTACAATCTAACACTTCAGTTCACTATCACTGAGCTTCCCACGTTGGCTCAGGTGGGGAGCACCCAAGTTTCCTCCTGGACACAGCCCCTCCCTGCTTGAGACACAAAAGAAATGTAATTTCCCTTGTCTCTCAGACATACAGGTATCTCAAAAGTGCAATTTGCAAACTCCCATACAAGTAAAGCAAGCCTGGGAACTGTGACGAGGGCATGCAGGTGATTAGAGGAAGAAAATGGATTTAAGATGGATGGGATGAGAATCTGAGTCAGACATATTATTGAAATTGAACTGCCTAGATCTTTTTCTTATAAGTGAGTATTCCAAAAAGCCAATAAAGCTTTTAAACAAAAAGCAGGCCTTTTTTTGCTATATAATAACCTAGATTAATTGGCTTTTAAATACAGAAAACTCAAAATTACAAAATATGAAGGAACAAAATTCAAAACAGAACTCCCTTGCCCACTGTGCTATTAGTTTTCACCTTTATCTGAATCTCACAAAATGTGGAGGAAACTATGATTTTAAAACCAATCACATCACATACTCACTTTTTCTGCTTTTCTGATAATTCTTTGATATCCAGAAGTTTCTAGCCTACCAAGACGCCCACTTAAGCTTGATTTAGGACTCCAATTAAGTGGAGCAAAATTTTTTTTCTTTGACTGTATCTCCAATTTTTTTTTCTCACTGGGTTTGAGTTTGGTAGGAACATATTTTTCCGAAAATAAAAAAAAACTTAAAAAAAAAAAAAAGAGTAGATTTTCAAGATAGACAAAATTTTCTCGGGAATTATTTTATGAATCCAGAAAACAAATCAGTATTTCTAAAGCAATTAGTACTTAAATAACCCTACAGTGATTGTTGAGCTGTATTATTGTGTCTCATGGGCATGAAGTGACCTTGATCAATTATACAGATCCAATGTTGCTTTTGACTCTTCAAAGGCAGGGACTTACACACACTTTGCAGTACTATTTCTATTCAAAATTAGGCTGAATTCTAAAGATAGGTGCCAATTTACCTCCACATATTAATTTAAAGAAATATCAAAACTTTTCAGTTAAAAATAACAACAAAACATGTTACTTTTCTTACATATTATGTTATTCTTCTAATAGTATACCCTGACAATATAAAAAGCTGCTGATATAATATGAGCTCTTTAGAACATAATGCACATTAACTATGAGACGAAGGGGTTAATTAAAATTACTTCTTTAAATATATCCATGGTTAATTCCAATTTTCAGTTTGAAGCTATATGGATGTGCTTTACAACACATTAATTCATTATGACGTAAAAAAAATATTTTCCTTATTAAATGCATTGGAAAAGTTTTACTACATTATGAAACACTGGACAAGGACTTCCACAACAAAGCAATTACCACCTTAAGAAGCAAGTAATTATTTGTGGTTCCTAATTTTAATAATATTCTAGTACTTTAACCTCAATAACCTGAATTTCTTTAGTTTACTTACTTGGAAGTAAAAAATCAGATATTTAACGTGTTAGTAAAAAACTTTTTACGTGTTGCTATTCATAGTGAAAAACTTTCAAATAAAGAAGTTAACAAATGTCACTAGCTTTAACCAAATAGACCTGCTATTTCAAAAGCCAGTCTCCAAAACCAGGAACTTTTAAAAAGCCTGTCTATTCATGTCAATTTTTTTACCACACTGACAGGAAAACATTATCTCTGTGACTGAGAGATGACTTTCTGTCACACTGCTGATGTGAAGGCAGTCAGCAACAGAGGGATCTTTGGCTTTAGAACATCCCAGACTCACAGGAAACACGGCAGTCCCACTGTCCCCTCTAAAGATGGAAATACTTTACACTTATATTTATCTAATTATAATTAGAATCTAAAAGACTTCCAATTCTGAACAGGTGGGCAGCTTCTTACAATTACTAGGATGACTGAGGTGTTGTAAATATCAATTTACAAACTCTTACAAACAAGTATAAAAATAGGAGATACCAGGAAACCTAAAGGGATAGCAGCTATATTTTTTTTTAACTAAGGTTTTTTTGTCAGCGAAGTGATTTTTTTAAGTTCATATAAAACTTCACTTGCAAAAATCAGTTCTATAAACGCTGAGGGTTTTTGCCTCAGTGTACAGAACAAGGTATTCCAAAGTCAAATGGATATTTGTGTCTTTTTTCCCCTTTCTCTCATTATTTTTGCATTTGCTGCTGCATTTTGCTGCTCATCAAGGTCTAGAACAGCCTGGAATGGAACCCAGCCCCCAGGCCTCACCCTGAGCTGCATGGCAAGGGCGTGGTCCAAGGTGGCCCCACGTGTGTCACACCAGGGGGCAGTGACACTGCCCACTGCTCTCAACTGAGCCTCCACCTTCCTTTGCAAGGCATCTGACACCAAACCACTCCAGGTGGAGTATCATCTTCCAGTATCATCCAGCAAACAGTAATAATAATCATGGAGGAATGAATGACTAACAATTTTTAGGGGGCAAGATAATTTTATAGGACTAGATAGGTTAATTAAGAATACTACTAATAAACAAGTTTATTTAATTTGGTTAGATTTTCTTGGTGTTGAAATCTTTCTGCAAGACTGGAAATAATTTGCAAGCATTATCTTTCCAATGTAACATCCCAGTAAAATGACCTTGGATTGCATATTAATTGGCCAAAACTGAATTTTCTCCACATTTTCTAGTTCATACCCTGTGGAATTTTACGTTGTTAAAATATAGTAGCCTATATTTGCTCTTACTATGAAGTCATGTAGATAAAAAAGACCAAGTCACAATTATCAAATTACAATAATACAACTTTCTGATTTCAGCATTCTTTCTTTCTCAGAAGAACGTAGATGTATTAATATGTCTTCCAGTTATTATTATCAGTTAGCAAAGCTTGTTACAGTACTGTCAAAGAACACAATATTGCTTTTCTCCTCATCTAGGTTAAATCAGCCAAATCTGAATAGGTTGCAAAAGATAATGCTTGTTCTCCCTCCTCTTTCTTTACTCAGCTGGTTCATTCTTCATTAGTCTGACTCACAGAAGATAACCTAACACAATTTTTCCAACAGTATTTAAGTTTCCCCATGCTGCTGAAATAATATCAGTTATTGTTACATTCTATCTGAAATAGTATCTATTATTCCTAATATCTGTTGAAGCATGGCAGACTATAAAATAGCATCCCTACAAAGGAAAGTCCATCTTATCCACCATGATTCATGATGACACATACTTTGTTCAGTTTTAAAGAGTAATCAAAGGTGTGGGCTTAAATCCAATTAGTGTGCTTCAAAGAAGATAATGTCAAAATGCTTCAAATGGTGATTCTACTGTGTAACACTGAAGCTTTGAACTTCTGGATTTCTGGAACTACAAAATGAAAACAAAAGCACCTTGTAAAGCATACAGTGATCTCCTGCTGCAAAGGACTATAAGCATAAGTTGTTATTATTAACTAGACTAACATTCTAAATAGAAAATAAAATCAGAGGTCTTGGAAGTCACGTATTCACATCCTAAGAAGTATCTAGATGTCATTGTGACACTGCAGATATATGAGACAGACGTTTTTAATTGAACTCCTCGTAATCACTGAGAATGGTCTCCTCTTCCTGCCATCTAATCAGCTCTGACTCCCCTGGCATCCACTCTCACTGACCCTCGGCCAGTTGAGTGACAGAGCATTTGCCCACTTGCCACACGACTACTCATTCATAGAAAGTTTCACAAGCTTATGGTCTGACCCAAAACCAACAGAAACTGCCGTTATGCAGAAATTTTTCCACTGATTTCTGCCCTGGACCAGGCACTGAAGATTTGCTATCTGTCAACAGAGAAAATATTTAGAGTGCACAGCTGAAGTTGGAGTTTTGGGCAAGAAACACTTCATGTCAAAAAAAGAGCATGCGGACTGAATAAGGACAAACATCAGGACAATAGCTCTGGATCCCAGATCCTTTGAATGTTAAATATATATAAATATAAATTAAGACATTTAAGAAGAAAGAAAATAGAAAGCATTTTGGAAAGGCAGATGTACAGAAATCTTTCAAGGAGGGATACTGGTAGAGGAAATTGTGAAAATGGGAAACTTTGACTAAAATAAAATGGACAAAATGTTTACTGATGAAAATGAAATGCAAATATGAGGGAAGGAAATAAATTGATCACTAAATCCAAAAGGATAAAGAAGAGCACACAGATGGGAATAATGAAAAACAAAACAAATGCTAATGGCAGACCGATAACATGGAGTCCTAGAGGTGATAACAGCAAGATTTCATTTGATACAGCAGTGAATGTACAGTCTCAAGGAGTGAGGCTCAACATTCTCTCAACATACAAAAGAAGATACTTTAGCAATAACATTTACACAAATGCAGAGAGTAAAGAGAAATAACAGGCAGGACAGCATAGAGATAATCAAGTAAGAGGATGAGAAGTGTCTGAGATGAGTGAGAATCACCCTGAAGCTACTGAAACAGAAGGGCCACTGAAAATACAGGCAGTAATAACCAGAAGTCAAGTTCCAACTTGCTGTCAGCTTTTATTTCTCAGACAAAAGCATAAATTAATTATAACATTGCTGCCCCATTCCTTGTGTTAACTTTACTTTTAGCAAGGAGCACAGCTACCATCCATCACCCCAGCAATCTCAGGAACAAAGCTCTGCTATTCTGACAGCAATGGATCTGTAACAGCACAAAACTCCAGAGTGAACTCACCCTCTCAGTATTCATCCAACCTCAAGACATTTTGGGCTGTGCTAACACTGATAAACAATCTAGTTTAACTGTACCTACAGAAGAGGTACATCACCCCAGTGCAGGTAAATGGGCAGTTTTATGTTGCATTGAAGGTGCTTCATTATACAACTTAACAGCAATATGAAATATATATGTAAAGCCTTACATAATTGGATTCTAATATAATAAAAACTGCAAGTAAGAAGAAAGACCAAAAAGGAACACAAGTGTCAAAAAGAATTCTTAGTCAATCATTCAAAAAACTCACTGTGAACATAATTTCTTAAGCTGACCACCAAAATGCTACAAGGAAAAGGAAAAAAAAACGTAGATGTATTATTCCTTAGCTCTCCATATTTTATATTGCATTCATGATAAAGGCTTAAAAGTTTTTCACATCAGAAATATGACATTCACTTACAATCTGAAAAAAGGCTACTAAAAATGAATTATTCATAACGTAGTACAGTAGCAACAATAAACATTCAAACTAATTTTTTTTAAAACAGAATAAATTATTCTTCATATGTAAAAGCTACAGTTTCAGATGAGAAAAAAGAGATGTGATTCCACCAGAAACTGTTAGAACATAATAATAACCCTTAATATATTATGGTAATTTACCTTCACATTATGTTATTGTAGCAGATACTGGAATTCCAGTAGCTGTCTAAAGAACACATAGTGATAATTTATGGTTTGTTCCCAGTTTGTTTTCAGAAATACAAACACTAAATCAAAATTAGCATGCTAAAGGCTGAACCTAGAAGGCAATTAGGTTACTAAATAGCATCAATAAATGCAAAATGAAGCTCTGCATGTATCCAAAATAATGTATTTCCCACCTAATAACTTGTATCCAAATTCCTGTTAGGCTGAGAAAAAATTTCAAAATATTTTCTCCTGAAATCAGATAGTATCCATCCAAAAATAAAAATACTTTTTGTTTATGAAACACCTCTTCTGAAGTATGTTTTCCAGCCAGTATTCTTTCAAAAGTACAGATCACTGTTTATTTCACAGCGTTTTGTCTCTTCTTGCATTAGAGCGGCAGCTCAAACAAGCAAAGATCTTAATTTGGCTTGTTAACTTTGGAACAGCAGGCAGCTGAGAATTTTTAAGCGATTTAAAGAACAACAAGAACAGAATCTATCTGAAGTGTATTCTAATTTCAGGGCAAAAAAGAGAAAGTGTTAATCTTGTAAGTGATCTCTTAGGGATTTCTGGAGATTGTCTGGTCCTACAAGAGGGTCAGCATGAGGAGGCTGCTCTGAACTGCATCTGCCCAGGTTTTGAACACCTCTGTAGATGGAGACTCCACAGCCCCTCTGGGCAGCCTGTGCCAGTGTCTTCAGCCCCTGGGAAAAAAATCAAACATGACCATAGAAAGGGTATGATTAATGAGGAAAGGGTGCAGGAGCTGGGCCTGTTCACCCCTGAGAAGACATGACTGAGAGGGCCCTCATCTGTCTGTCAGTGTCTGCAGGGAGGGATCAGAGCAAGGACCAGGCTGTGCTCAGTGGTGCCCAGCAATGGCACAAGAGGAACAGGCAGAAACTGACGCACAGGAAATTCCACCTGGACATGAGGAAGAATTTTCTTGTGCAGTGACTGAGCACTAGAAAAGGATGCCCAGACAGGGTGTGGAATCTCCCTCACTGGAAATATTTCAGAACTGTGTGCACCCAACCCTCTGCCATGTGCTTGAGCAGGAGGGTGGAACAAGGCGACCCACTGTGGTCCCTTCCAAGCATCCTGTGATTCTGTGAAAGGTATTCCTGTATCTGGGGCTGGGAAGGAAGTACAAGGAACATTCTTCTCCCAGCTGGTGCTGCCTGAGCCCTGTCCTGAGCCAAGAGCAGCACCACATCATGTGGTCACACAGCGACAGAGAAGCAGCAGCTCAGCACTGCTGTGCCCATGGCCAGCAGCCCTTCCGGGGGGAGCTCACATGAACGTTTCAAATGGTTCTTCTCTGCTTTAGTCCCTTTCCTTCTGTTCCCCTGTTCTTTACAGCATCCCTGTTTGATCAAATCTAGTAGACATAGTACAAGATAGGAAATTTCCTACATTTCAGTCTGAATTTGGCTCACACAGATCTGATGCAAAGCACTCTCAACACCTCTCAGCCATTTTGCACTCATTTCACACAGCTGAAATTCACTACAAAAGGCACTAGGCAGTCAAGAACCAGGGCTTTTGTGTTCCTGTCTTCTGCAAAACAGGGATAATATTACAGGTTACTGAACTAACTGAACAAAATACCACTATTTAGTCAAGCAGAATATTTCAATCCCAAGATGAAAATAAAGCCTTTCCAATACCTCTTAGCCCCCAAATATTTACTGTTCTGATGCCACTTTCTCTTTTATTCCTAGTACAGACACTCCTTGTGATAGTCTATATAGCACCATCTGCATAAGCAGAGTAAAGAACACTTCAACTTCTTCTAGTTCTGAAGGGCTCTGATTTCAAAAGACAGAGGTTAAGCATATAAACAGGACAGTGAAGGCAGAGTACTACTTTCAGGAAATAGCAAGGAGCAGCATTCCTGGCAAAACAAACAACTCCAGAATTTTTCCACTGGCACTGCTCTACACTGTATTTTCCCTGGGTTTGAGAACCCAGCAAGCTGAAATTTGGGAAGGGTGGCTGGCAGCTCTTTTAAAGGCTCATAATCAGATAAAAACCTAAGGTACAGTTATGGTCTGCACTGCACCCATCAGAAGAGATTGACCTAGACCTACCAATCACTCAAAACTAACACGATTTTCTATTTTAAGAAGCAATTATTCAAAGCAATTATTTCCTTAGTCAGTTACTGAGGCAGAGGTCACCTGTTACTCTATAGAGTAACCACAGATTTATTCAAATCCAGGATTGTATATGAGAAGAATTTTGTATCTCCTCATTAGTGACTTCCAATGGTGTTAAAAAATCTTTAGGTACAGCACAAACTCATCTAGACATTTTTCCTTCATACTTTTAACTGTCCCAGGCTTCTATTGTGTCACTATATTTACATATCCCTATACATTCCTGATTCCTGATGTTCACATTCATGTTCATATTAACATGTGCAGTTTGAAATAAACACAGCTGCATTTATGTCAATGATTTTATATTCAAATATATCTGATTATGCTGAAATAAACACAGCTGCATTTATTTCAGGGATTGTACATTCAGATAAGGATATTTGTTCAGTGTAATGTAATGTTCCTTCGCACTGGCAGGGACATTGCTATTCTTTCTTGTGTTTCCCTCTATCATTTTTCCAGATGGAAAATTTTGAACAGAGATAGAAAAATGGAAACTGGAAAATTTATCTCAGAACCTGATATGTAGGAAAATCCTTTTGCTTATTCTCAAAAATTACTTAGCCATCTTTATATAAAGTACCTTTGTTGTTGAGGGTCTTTTTTAATTCCTTCTCTGTCAGAGAAGAAGCTTACAAAAATCCCATGAAAACTTTTAAATCTGATGGAAATCTAGTATCAGGAATGTGCAAAATCTTAAGAATAGATCTGCATCAGGTCTGCTTCTGGACAACACCACCTTCAGCCACTGTCCTCCTTAGAAAATAGTTTGAATGGAAACAGGAACTGTAAGATTTTCCTTCCTTTATTTGATCAAAGTATAGTTTTGCATGATGCTAATTTTCACTTGCAACTATAACCTCAAATATGTTTTTAGAAAATAACACAACATTATTAAATGCACTAACAGTGATCAACCATTTAATCAGATGTATCTATCAGGTGAGAGCAAGGTCCAGCTCAGTAACTGCCAGAAATTGATCCCTATAGAAGAGCATAAGAAAAACAACAACCATTGGAAGACACCTCCCAGTATAATTCTCTAATTTACAAGGCACAGTTTATGAACCTTCTGAGCCAAAAATGGTGTCAGTGTTTACTAGCTCTCAACTGATCTTTCTTTCCTGGGCTTGTCAGTTGTTTTTTTTTTTTATTGAAAGCATGACACATGTCAAGTTTTAGCATCTACAATGTTCTGCAGGAAGAAGTTTCACAGCTTAATTAAACAACATGTAAGGAATCATTCTCCTTTGTTTGCTTTCAACATATTAACTGCTAGTTTCACTTGATGGCCTTTAGTTTTTTGTAGAAAGAGAACAGACAGGGAAACACTGATATTTTAACTAGAAATCATGATTTTACAGACCTTTAATATATTTTTTGTCAGTTGCCTTTTTTCCAGACTAGGGATCCATACTGTATTTTGTTGTTTCTTATACTGAGACTGTTGAAAATCTGCTGTGAGCTTACAATATCTGATCACAGACATTTCTGCTTTTGTTTCCAGTTGCTTATTCTGGTCCCTTTCGGCTCAGTCAAAGAGCAAATCAACACATGCACTTTAAGACCAGCTGAGGAGATACAAACACGTGGGAAGAGGGAGGAAAGGATTGGTCCTGAAGAAGGTAGTGTGAGAATCAGATGGTAAACTGAGAGTAAAAGTCATAATTGCCACAACAACTGCAATTAACATCCTAATTCTTTACTCTCGTTGTTACAGTAATACTTCCTGCATTTTCATTAGTTCCATAGGTCATTAATGTCTATTTTCCACAAGTTATGCTGTCTGACTAATGCCATATGTGTTGGCTGGTATCACATTGACATCAAGCACTCCCTATTTGTAAAAATGCCTTCCATACTATATCTGTTTAGATATTTAAAAGGTTAATATTTAGTTCCATTTGCAATGCTGACCTAGCAAGAAAGAAATTAATTTGGCATTACAGCAGTAACATCAATTTCCCATGTAACTTTAGTAATGCATTTACTGGAAAGAGATTAATATCAATTCCATAAATCATTCACGCGCTTTTTCCGGAGTTTGAGACATCTGAGTAATGTCATATATGTTAACTGATAGCACTCTGTGCATGCTACATCCATTTATCTATGCCTAGTGTCATCATTAAAACACACAAAAAAATTAAAATCAATCCTCTGCTCTTACTTTTTTTCTGCCTTTTAACTTGCAGTAGTCCAAAGGTATTGATACTCTGATAGAGTAACACTGCTTTGAACTGGGAACAGACATGGCCAGAAATGGGAAACATTTGCTAAATTATCCCTACTGGCAGCAATAACCACTTCATGCCCTCCTGTGAAATGTGGCATAAATTACTGTCAAAAAATAAGGAAATAACTAAAATGTTTCATTAATCAGACACACCTTGAAGCCCCAAAAGCAGGCTGAAAACAAACATCACTACTGAAATAACACGGAGACTTTCATTCCTTTGTTTCTACTTTACAGCTTAGCATCCTTGTAGAAGTGAAAGCCAAACCAGTTCCACCTGACTTAGTGATTCTAGACATACATGAGAGATTATAATACAGGAAATTTGGAATATTGACTAGTTTTTGCTCCAAAACACAGTTTAGCCTACTACTAAAAGTGTTTGCAGTGGAAGAAAGTATCCTTACATAGCTTTTGCACTTTCTATTTCTACTGATGTGCCATTATGACACTTGCCTGTATTGCTTTATTCCTGTTCTAGGATATCATCACAGTGCTGCTGAAATCAGGGGCAAGAAGGGTTTTTCTGTTCACTTAAACATAAGCACACAGAGGCTCAGATTGTTTAATAATTTTGCAAGCACATTACAATCCAGTGTTAGATGGCAAAAATACAACAATTTCCTAGGTTGGATTTCAGTTTTTCTTTGAGCATGATACTTAACAGTATCATCATCTGTGTTGTCTTAGTTTTCATTTTTAAATTTTTACAAACAAAAATGTCCATTTCAGAAAATGCTTTGCAAATCAAATTTTACAATATTTTACTAATCACAACTAAGATTAATCACCCCTAATTTTAGCTGTCTAAAGTTACATGTCAAGTCTTAACAACTGGGACAGAAGCAGCCCCAAAGGGCAATCCATCCTCTATTATCTGTGCTTTTGTTCAGAAGATATCTTTCATGGTAAAGCTCAATGGCCTATTTCACGCCTCTAAGTGGTTACAATGAGATCAGCGGAATTACAATCACTTATTGCATTTTTGAGTGTTGTGCAAAGTGTTTTATAAGTACATTATCCTATTTTTGAAATATAGAAGGATATTTAAAACCTTAACAAAAATGATACGAGGGTACTTCTCAGTCATGTGAGATCTCTTAATACATTGTAAGTTTTAACTTTTTCCAACTGATTAATATCATTTGCAATCCGTCAGCACTGTATTTTTTATCAGATTTCTAATGCAAAATAGTTTACAAACCTGCTGTAGGAAAAGACAAACTAATGTTTGTGAATCATTTTCATTGCAAGGTGGTGGTACAGCAGTTAACATAATTTGAGGCTTGCAGCAATTGAGATTGAATCTAAAATTTTACAAAACTTTAATTACAATCTTTTGAACATAAACCACAATACAGAAATTACCCAATCATAACATTTTTTCATAAAAAAATAAGAATTCATCCAAAGGATAGAAGATTTAATGACTCTTGGCGGAGTTCCACTTTTTGGTTGAAATGAGAATAAAAGCAGACAGCAGCTTCATTTCTAATTTCAAGAAACACAGTATTTTTTAACAGTTAAACAGCATTATATTTGATTAACAAGCCAAAATATATATTTTCAAAGCCTTATTAAAAGCCCCTGCATTTAACAGTGTGAATGCTGAGATTTACGAACCTCTGCAAGCCAACACTGCTCCTTCAATTCTCAAAAGTAATTATAAAACAAGCAGTTTGAGCCACAAGCAGCAGAAACTGTCGAGCTTGGGGTTTTTAACCATGCTCACAACACATCACAGTCTGCCACCTGACTCCAGCTCCCTCCCATGTTCCCTGTGCCATCCCAGGCCAGGCAGGACTGGGGTGCACCTTGGAGTATGCCAGAGCCACCAACCAACCCATCCCTGGGGACGGGCAGCCCAGTGACACCAGGCAAAAGGAACATTTCAACCTCCTCAGCATTTTTCTGCAGCAAAGCCACACCTGGCAGTGTCAGGCCAAGATTTTCATCTGCCAGTTCTCTCCACAGAGAGCCCAGGGAGGCAAAAGCTGGAGAACAACCAGAGGCCACCTCAGAATCATTCTGTGATGGAGCCAGGAAGGCAAATGGTGGCTACACCCAGCAAACAGCCTTGGCACAATGAGAAAAAAGGTGGGGCTTTTCAAGAGCTGAGTAATTAGGTTTATGTTTTCTCTGTTCACTTTACAAAATACATATAAAAAGCTTCTCATGCATCATGTTAAATTCACTAAAAATTGGTGGCCTCATGCAGAAGTAGGGTTATTGCAGATATGTAAGCTCCCAGAAAAACAACTGGCTTCCAGCACTGGAGGTATCATCTCCAAAAACATCCCTTACAGTTAAAATGACTAAGCAGATAAAACAGCTCTTAGCCATAATACAGAACAGGCTGCTGACTCAATGGATGCCATCAGAAATCACAAGCACTAAGGCAACACAAGACAGTAGGGGCAGCTGGCTAAATTAAAGTTTGAAGTCCTTTAGATAAAATGTCTGAAATACCAACTCACCTTGAGTATAAAATGCCAGATTCCTTGAGGAACATTTTCATGTCAAAATCTGGGCCTTCCTCAATCAAGAAGGACTTCTTTGCACAGCAGAAATGAATACATCCTTTTACCCAGAGCACTATATTGTGCAAAATTCCCATTTTGACAGAACAGTAGGTTTGATGAGAGGTAAACATTTCTACAGTTGTGCATTGCTACTAAACTGAAACTGTGTTAATAACTTAATGTGTTCATGAATATTAGGAAACAGAATTACAACTGACCATATGTATACATTTCAGATGTGGCATTCCCTTTAAATTTTTACTGTGCATAGGTAGCTGTGCTTCCATTTTTCCCTGAAACTAACTCATCTTCCTTGTGAAAACTGAAATTATCCAAAAAGTATGGTGTGGTATGCAAGAAATCTGAATTTTCATCAGTTTCTTTCATGCTAATGATAAATTAATGTAAAAAGTTTATTTTGGCTGTATATATTCTTAAATATTAATAAAGATAACAAGGAAGATTCCAGGCAGAACACTAGCTTGAACTATGGGAAACAGAAATTCCTCACATACTTGTAAGTTGATAATTCTCCTTCTTCTTTACTCCTCTGTCAGTTATTAATATGATAAACGGCTGAGGCACCTTTCTTCATTTTCAGTAATTGCATTTATTTTACAGCAATGATTTTTTCCCTAGTAATAGATTCATTAAGGGTAAGTAAAGCGCAAGGCACCAGCTGGTTTAGCTCCTTCAGAAATGGACCTGGGCAGTATAAGGGTTCACAAGTTTTATAGAAGTCAACAGTACCACGCTATTGTGAAAAAGATTGGACTGTCACATTGCAGAAGTAAATAGATTGCAAGGCATGTCATGTAATAAGCTCTACATAGGATTGGCACCAGCTTATCTGAGTATCATGCTCACCTTGGACCACTGCCAATCAAGAAAGGCAGAAAACAGCTGGAGATAGGCCAGAGGAAATAAAAACAGCTGGAGATAGGCCAGAGGAAGTAAAGAATGAGAGAAAATTTGGAAAATGTGAGCACTAAGAAACCATTGAAAAAAATAGCAGTTATTTAACCTGAGGAGGCAAAGGCCAAGGAAAGATATGATAGCAGCTTTCCATTAAGTCAAAGAAAAAAGGAATAATCTGCTTTCTGTGCCTATAGGACTGGACAAGAATTAATGCCTTTTTGGTAAGAACATTTCTACATAGAAAGAAAATGTTTCTTATATTGAGCAAATTGCAGTGTTAGAATGGATTCTGCTTTCTCATTGAAACTCACTTAAAGTCTGTGAAAAAGATAAACATCTGTCAGGAATGGCAAAAATAGTTTATTTTGCCTCTCAACAACAGAATGGACTAAAAAGAAATCCCAGTGTCCAATTCTATTTTTTATGATTTTTTGAAAGCATGGCACTTCAAAACAGCAAGCTAGACATTGGTTTTCAGAGTACAAAAAAACACACCTCTGTCTCAAACAAATTCATACTTTTCAATGCTATTTAATACAATAATGATAGCAATTACAAAAATGAAACCGCATTAAATAGCATTTCTTCTGCATGTATTAATATTTTTCCCGATTTCTACAAGTTTAATACCCCTTCTCTATTCTGAAATCTGTTTACTTCCATTTCTACAATATAAAACAGTCATTGAAAAATAGGTATTTTCTTTCTATCAACCAGACCTTTCAAGAAAACAGAGAATGCAGCCAAAGAAAGAAAAGCCACTTATGGAATTACATTTAACACAACTTCTATTTTAGAATCATAGAATGGCTTGGGTTGGAAGGGATCATAAATATCATTTTGTTCCAACCCCCCTGCTATGAGCAGAGTCACCTTCCAGTAGACCAGGCTGCTCAGAGCCCCATCCAACCTGGCCTTGAACACTTCCAGGGATGGGTCAACCACAGCTTCTCTGGGCAACCTGTGCCTCCCCAGCCTCATTGTAAACAATTTCTTCCTCACAGCCAGCCTAAATCTACCCTCTCTCAGTTTAAACCCCTTTCTCCCTGCCCTGCTCCCACAGGCCTTGGGAAAAAGTCTTTCTCCACCTTTTTTATAGACCCCTTTTACATACTGAGAGGCCACAGAAGTCTCCTCAGAGCCTTCTTCTTCTCCAGGCCAGCCAAGCTCAGTATTCCCAGCCTGTCTCTATAGGAAAGGTGCCCCTCCTTGGAGGATCTCCATGGTCTCCTCTGGGCCCCTCCAGCAGGTTCCTGTATTTCTTCTTGTGGGGACCCCAAAGCTGCGGGCAGTACTGCAAGTGGGGTCAGTTTTACCATCTGTTCTTTGAAAAATGCAATTTCAATATTATATCTAAGGTGGTACTCAAAGAGCATCTAAACAATCTTATAAATGTTGTACCCTACTGTTTGGACAATAGGGTGGGATAGATTTCATTATTAACAACAATTTCATAAGTTATCCAATATCAGTTAATTTGCTTTGACCAGTAAAGGTACTCTAAGCAATTACTTGGCTGACATAGAACAAAAGACGAAGTGAATTTACATATGAAGTGTACACAATATTACTCTCACTCTTGCTAATACATTGTCATCATGAGAAAGTAAATGCAGGTATTAGTTTCATTCACATTTGTGTTTTGAAAATGTCTGAATATGCAAAGCAACATCACAGCCTCATAATGCTACAATGTAAATAAAAACAATATTTCAAAAAGCACCTGCTTCTATCATATTCTATTATTACCAAAGCATGTAAAGTATGAACATTACCTTTGAATGGAATAAACATTTTAATTTCAAAATAAAATTAATTCCATTGTTCAAATACCGGAATTAAACCATCATGCAATGACTCACAATACTTCACAAATAATTTGATGACTGCTACTGATCTTTTTCATTGCAGAGAAGTTTAGCACAAAAAAGCAAATTTCCCAGCTTGGCCATGATTCATTGCTTAAGCTGTTTTCTGATACAAAAATGCAAAAACCCCACATAACTATTATGAAATAGCACCCAAAGTATGTTTAAAAATACAGAACTATTGTCTGAACCTTCAGAGACACACCTTAAAAAAAATACGCTTTATTGTTCACTGCATCATTTGCACTTTTTACATAATGTAATCACAGGATTTAAATAACTCAATTTAATATTTATCCAGGAACTGGCAGCCAGTATTCTACCCTAAGGGATGTGACTCTTTATAAAAAGCTCATTTTACAAGACACTGGAGTAGTTTTGGCATTACCATCACCTCTCACATAAACCATGTGAAAACTATAGTTTATCCTGCCAAATGCCTTTTCTACATATGGTGTTTAACAGTGCTCTGTAGGTCTGAAAGCCAGTAATAATAGATTTAAGCTAAAAATCTGGTAGCACACATGTATGTAACACAAAAATTTAAACAATGCTACATTTTCATGGATATATTTACCTACATAGCCCACATGCATAAAAGCAATTAAAATTACTCTTTAAATTAATGTGCTAACTATAACTCCTGTAAAAATACTTTCTCTTTCAGTTTCCAGTAGCTTCCTAAAGTTTAATTCTCCTATTGACATCAGAGGCAGAACTTCCATTAATCTCAGCAATATAGGATCAGGCCACAGGAAACCCAAAGAATATATTTAAAGACAGCATATACACATTTTTAAAATTCTCTAACTATGCAAGGATGGGCTTGTCATTTTACTGGGTTAACTGCCCCAGTAAACGTCTAAATTAAATTTTTAAATAGGATATTTTAAATACTGCATCACAAATACATAAATACTACCACATAAATAATGACAGAATAAAATCCAGTTATGTGTCCAGATGTGGTTAAAGATGAACCTGATGAAATTTTTATTGTAGGCAACAGCAAACTTCACAACCTTTTTGACATTTGAAGTCTGATTTGAAGTCAAACTGTGACTGAAGGGAATCAGCTGAATTTGTTAAGTAGTATTTAATGTAAGTCTTCTTTTTAATTAAGACACTTCATAAAAAGATGAGTAATGGAGTTTGAAGTGTTAATATATTGACAATGGGGTAACATAATGCTGAAAATACTCACCACTTTCAAAACAGGCATCAAATATAAGATGTCCTTTCTTGGGCTGTCCACAGTAACCAGGTGGGAGAACAATGTACTTGCTCACGTTCCCTGCTATGATATCATCACTTCCAATGGCACTGCCTGTTGCAGTAAAAGTGAAAAAAAAACCATGAGCATAAAACAAAATATATTTAATATATAAAAACCAGTAGAAGGCTACTTCCCCACACACTTCTACATAAAATAAAATTTGCACCATTTAACATCTGCACCAATAAATTAATTCTTCCTTTTCAAAGTGTATATAAGAATTTTGATATAATAATGGCATCATCTGTTAAAGCCTCTCTAAGGGACAAACCACCCAGCCTGGATTCTTGCATGTTTATGACCTGTGACTGAGCCCTCTCATATGCATTCGTCTGATATTCAGCTGGATCTACTTCTTTCAACAGGAACTTTCTAGCTCTAGATCCTGCTGGATTCCTGGAATTGAACTCCTCATCAGGTTATTTATGACAACCCTCAGAAGCATCTTCCTCTCTATCAGCATTAATGAGATCTTCTTCCTCTATCCTGCTGCCTATTTTCATGCATCTTAAATGAACGTAGAACCTTTGAGACTGTTCAGTCCCACTCATATTTGAAATTTTAGAATTATTAGAAGGAAGAGATATACACCAATAGAGCCATGTGACTATCTGAGCCCTCCTTGTTAGGAAACAAAACTCAGAAAAAGAACTTGAATAATTATATTTTTTAATGGGGCATTTTTTCACAGTAAAATATAGAAAGATATAAAGTTTCCACACAATGGCATGATTTTTGTCAAAATACATCAGTACTGAATACACTGAAAGCTTTATCCTTACAGTAAAATTATAATAACAAATTGCAGTCTGCAAAATGTTTGTTTTCAAATAGGGATAGAAAAACACTAATTTTTTTTCCATTTGAGATATGTACAAGAAAGCAAGCAAATAATTGTATATTATATCATACATTTATATTATAGTGTAAGAAACACTCAGCACTTTCTTCACTACTTACAGCTTGGACAAGAAATATGTAACAATAGAAAAACTATCTTCTATATTATAGAAAATGAAGAAATGGTATGGCTTCAAGTGCAGAAGGCATGTGATGGGATAATGGGACGATAATATCTTATTTCACTCTGATAAATAGTGCTACTAAGGCTTCTAGAAATAGACTTTTGGTCTGTACTGATTTTTTTGACATTTAAATGGGTTATGGGGGATGATAAATGTGACATAAAGCTCAATTTGTTTTATTTTTATATTGAAAACTATTTCACACAAATGTTACAAGCAATTCATATTGTCCCTGAATGAGGAAAACAGCTTATTAATTAAAAGTGACCTTTCCATACATAAAAGTATTCCACCTCTTGAGGCAAAACACCTCAGCTGAGGTAACAAATTATATCAATGTATTAGTGACACCATAGTTAAAGGGTCTGTCAGGTTTTCTATCATATACTCATATTTTCACAGGTACATAAATCCCACATTAAAAAATATGCAAATCCAGGTCAATATTTGGCATATTAATCCCCAGTCTTCCCCAGGAAGAAATTTGGAACTTACTCTCTTTGGGAAGTACTACAACAGAACAAACAGAATTTAGACCTTTTCTAGCTTTATCACAATCTAAAAATGTAGATATTTAATAATGCATGATAGTATTTTTTAGCAAAATTATTATTTGTAACCTCTGGGTTATTTGTTTTAAACTGAATAATTACCCACAGACAGCAATCTGTGGCATTTAAATTGTTTTCTTTAAGTGTGTAATTGATACTTAGGATATTTTAGCTGGATGTTTTTTACCAGCGTGCTGATACAATTTGCTTAAAGCCTGGGAACACCAGTGGCAAACTGAGGCCTGGATGGGGCATCTGTGCATCTGCATGGCTGTGATCCTGTCCCTTAATAAAATTCACCCCTCTGCATTGAGCAAGCTGCAGTGCAGAGCAGCAGCCAAAGGAAAACCACTTCCTCAGTTTCACCTGAGCTGGATTAATACATACCTCCTGCAGTTAAGATTAGTCGAGTTGGTCATTTGCAATCAAACATTGTGGAATTAAGGACACAAAGAAAAATTAGTGGAAAACCTGCAAATCACCATGAGTGCCTGAGGTGCCAGGAACCAAAGTGAAAGAATGGGAGGCAGGGAGTCACCTGAGCAGAGCTGTTTGAAGACTGGACTCCTCTTGGTAAATGCTCCTTTTGTCTCAGCTAAAAGTAACAGACCTCTTAGAAATTGTAGAAGATAACAGGGAAACACCACTTAAAGATGAAGAAACTAGAAAGGATTACATTCATAGCACTGCCACCATAAGACAGTGGAGGAAAAGCAGGCAGAAGAGAGATGTACATCTCCCTGGCAATTTAGAAAATCTGCCAATGGAGTCTTTACACAATGCAGAAGGAAGCTGTCAAGTAACTGTGTCCCAGCAAAAAGTTTCCATCTGCTCCTCCTGACCTAATGTAGCCCTCTAGGAATGAGAATAAAATCATCAAATAGCCTGCAATTCATAGTCATTTAACAATATTACTCTCCTAGCATGTTCTTTAATCCACCGTAATTACAATATTCAGAACGCCCTGTTGCTATATTTTGAGTTATATTATCTTCAATCTCTAAACATGCAAAACTGCTGTCTTTGAACTTCACATTATTAAACAGCACAACAGCACCACGTCCCTTCTGGCATGTTCTCCTTGGGTGATAAAGAAAAGGCCAGAGCACTGCCCAA
>VYZP01013892.1:268-19473 GCA_013400635.1 Hypocryptadius cinnamomeus
GAAGTTGAAAGTAATAAAACTGACAAGGAAATCCCAGCTATGCAAGCCAATCCTCTGGGAGACTCTTATTACTTGGCCTTAAAGCCTCTGCCTTAATTTCAACACTCTGACCTACTACAGAGCAAAGAGCAATAGAAGATGAATAGAGCAGTCCTGCCCTCCTCTCATCCACTTTCCCTGGGTCAGCTCAAGGCTTTGAAGAGTCATCCAGAACAAAAAACTGATCTGATAAAATACATTGATTTGTTTCAACTTAGGATGAGCTTGTTGATTGGTTCTGGCTTGCCACAGGGCTACAGCAGCACTAGTGCCAGCACAAGAGAGGGAATGAGATAGATGGATAGTTAAACACAGGGGAAGGCAGCAGTGCTTCCTTCAGCCAGCTTAAAGCAGGTGTGGGGCTGTAGCCCACACGTGAATACAACGACCACCCTCACATCACCACAGTGCAGGCAGGGGGCCAGTGGAGCGATTATTCCCTTTCTATCAGCACTCATGAGCTCCCAGCTGAAATCTGTTTGGCTTTTACACATAGACACTGCTCTTAAAAGAAATACAAAACAATGTGAAGAAGCCTGACAGAGTGCAAGTAAAATCACGTGGTCACATGAAGGAATTGCCTTTCTTCAGCCTGGACGACAGAAGGCAAACCCAAGTGCTACCTGCAGCCTGCTAAAAGGGGGACTAAGATGAGCCAAGCAGGTAGCCTCTCATCAGCACACAGCAAGACACAAAGCAAGAGCCAAAACATGTAACAAAAAAAATCCCAACCAAATGCAAGGAAAAATGTTCACAAACAACAATGTTCAAGCAAGAGGGTGGAATCACCCTCTTTGGAAATTTTCAAAACTCAAATGGCC
Organism: Hypocryptadius cinnamomeus; assembly: GCA_013400635.1. Taxonomy (NCBI): domain Eukaryota; kingdom Metazoa; phylum Chordata; class Aves; order Passeriformes; family Zosteropidae; genus Hypocryptadius; species Hypocryptadius cinnamomeus. The sequence goes on from VYZP01013892.1 coordinate 1,129, forward strand.
CTGGCCAACCTGTTCTCACTGTGAAGCTTGTTCTGCTTACAGCAGGGGCAGAGCTAGGTAACCCTCAGTGGTCCTTGCCACCCTAAAATTTTAACCAACATGCTACACAATCCACAGTATCATGTAACACATGCAGGGCCTACAGCCTGCAGTGTCATTAAAACCAGATTTGCCCAGAAGCAGTCCAAATATTCACACATGCTTTGTATACTATCTGTATTCTAAGAGCTGTAAACATTAGATTTTAAATTTACTCAAGTTATATTCAAGCTTGCAACAAAACAATTATTTTCCTTTCTCCAAGTCACTTATTTCATACAGCCTTAATAGATCATTTCAGATACAAAGCAATAAACCACTATTTTCACCTCCTCTAAAAAGCACAAGCTAATGGATAGCTTAGAAGAGCAACATCCAGAACAGTAATTTCCAGAACGTGTGGTATAATCAACATCAAAACTTGTTAAGTCACACATAATTAAATCTATCTGCAAAACTGTTGGAAAAATCTAGACTCGAGAGTTTTGTGCAAATGCATGAGATCAATTCCTGATTGGCAGCATGACTCCTGAGAGTGAACACTGACCTTTGGAAATCAATGCTTTAGAGCAAGGTAATGACTGCTGTAGCTAAACCTTTATAAAGGGAGATAATCAAACTTGCACACAGTAACATCCCCAGCACCTGGAGCAACTACTGCTGGAGTTATGACTTACACCCACTGATCCTCACAACTTCAGTATGCCTTTGTACACATCCTGTCAGCAGGAATTCTGACAAGATCTCTCTCATGCATTATAATGAACCTGTCCTATAAAATCTTCTAAATTGTTCTGTTGCTCTATCATTTTCCATTCAGAATTTTAATCTACAATCCCAACAGAAGTGTGGAATATCTGAAGAAATGCATTGCCACTGGAAAAACAATCTCCACAACAACAAAACCAGAAGAAATCAGTTACTGAACAGTCACTGCAGAGAGCGGTACTGCTGTGAACTGAGCGTGCTACATCAAATTCGTGGCATTTTCATCCCTCACAACCTTTCTGAGCACGGATGTAAGATAACTCTATTTAACCCAATCCATCCCTTGCTAAATTACATAAAAGGATTGCAGCAGCATTAAGTGACTCCACACTGACTGCAGAGATCAAACACCCAGAACTGAAGTCCATCCCTCACACAAATTTCCACAAAAACTCTCATTAATTTCCACAGTGCTAATATTTTGCTCCATGTGCTTCTGAACTAGCTGTTTCATCATCCACTGGGTAATATATCATCTAAGTGTGCACTCCAGATTGCTAAGGTGCTGTAACCACTGCCTGCCTTACCCTGTCAGTTCTCTCTCAGGTTCCTATCCAACAGGCAGCCTCGGATTCAGTGAAGGAAACTCCTACACAGGAACAACCAGATCTCATTTGCATTCTCTGCAACACAGAAGTGTAAGAAAAGAGTATGAACTCAAACCCTTATTGTCATATAGTTTGTTCTTAAATTTCAAGTCAATACTACTTTTGAGCAATCTAGTATCTTGCAAAGTGAATTTCAGATTCTTGTAAGCAACCAAGACTCTATCTTATAATCAACTTAAGAGCTGATTACCATGTCAAGCCCTCTGTTTTCAAGAAATTGATTTTTACATGGATGGAATACAAAAATTGATATTAAGAGGTATTTCCACTTCTCCCGCTCATTACTGTAAAAAAATTATATGCTGCAGAATAATCATAAGTACTCACTTGAAAAGAGGTAAATATTGAAAAACTCATTGCAAACTAAAACCTCACTCAGAAGTCATAATTATTCAAAAATGGTCAACTCAAGACAACAGGAGTAAGGAAAAAAAAATTTTAAAATGCACTTTGCAAAACACAAAGACTTACTATTCACTCATAAACTAACTATGCAGTACTTATATCCTACAATATGGAATTACTCCTTATGAATATTTCCTTTTCCAGAGTAATCAAAGAAGCATTTACTACACTGTTGCAAAATCTACCAGGAACTGTGCTCTAAAATAAGTTTTCATTCCAAGAATCTGAATAGTACTTCTAAGATGAATTTGCAACGCTTGAAATTAGCTGTAGAACTGAATTTAATCATCAATATTTCAGACATCTGCATGCAACAAGTATGAGAAGAAACTGGTAATTTTAAATATTCAAAAGAATTATAAAAACCTTTCTAAGAAAAACTACTCTAAAAAATAGAAACAATCCAGGAATCAGAAAAATAGCAACAAGAAAAGAAACACAAAAGTGCTTCCTCTCAGGAATTGCTAGACACAACATTGTGCCTCTCCATGGTTTTTAAGATGTGGCAGATGAACACCTAAGAGCACAGGCAGGATGCTTACACATCCAGCGCCACACACAGAAGGGTAAATAAAAACCACAGACAACCTACAACAGGCTGTTTATCCAACCCCTACATTTCCCTTTAGCACACCATTAAAAAAATATTGATTTGAGTTTGCCAAATGGGGTAACTTACCTAACTTCCAAAAACTACAGTGATATTTTAGTATGTTAAAGGGGAAAAAAAGGAAATGTGCAGTTCAACTAACAGAATGTATGATAGTAATGGCTAATCCAGCTACAGTCAACAAACCAAGTACACATGTGAACACCCTGTGTGGCTGTCTACAATCGGTTTCCCTGAGATACACACGTCCAGCACAGAATTTCTGATTTATTCAATACCATTTTTTTCCTACTGCATCCACAGCTGCTCTTGGCAATATCAAAATCTTAACAAGAGTTTATATCAGGAAACAGATTTTTTTTAAACGACATAGAGAAAATCCAGAGTAATCTCAGCCTGAAGGTCAGGATGCTTCTGTATCCTGTGGGATTTCCCAGGCTAAAGGCTGGGCTTTGGACCTTTCCTCCAGCAGTAACTATCCTCATCACTATGCTATGGCCTGTTTTGGGCTCTGACTTCCAAGCTGCTCCACCACATACACAATTCCTCAGGAATTTCAATATTCATAAAACATTTTGAAAGGTCCTGGTTTCATCCCACAAGATGCACAGGAGGTGGGATCTCAGCAGTTCCTTAGGAAGGAAACATCCACCTGCCCAGAAGCTATGAGGTGCTCTTAGGCATAGCATATGTTCTTTGTGCAAAATAATACTCCAAGAAATGTTCAGTCAGTCCCTCTGATGATTTTTACCTTGTTTCTACTCAAGAATACTCAAGTTTCATACTTCTCATTGTGAGCATATAGTTTTCAGAGATTTTGCAAAAATATTCTGCAGGCCCATAACTTCTTTATGAACTGAACATTTCTCAGTTGATTTATAAACCAACCAATTAATACCTTTTCACTGTCACTCCAGTCCATACTAGTTTAAAAATCAAACTTTGCCACAAGCATGGTTCAATGAGCTAGTTATTATCTGCTACCAACTGCCAATAATTAGCTGAACAGCCATTTATACTCCTTTCAGTTATTATGTTTGGGAAATCTACTGAAAACTGAATAGGATTAATTGACAGATGTGTAACTACTTCAGCAGTGCAGCCCATATCAAGCCCCCAAACCCAAGCTGAAAATCCTCCATGCTGTCCTTCTTGAAGCCAATGCCTTGCTGACTGCCAATGGAAATTTCACCACATATTTCAGTGGGGCCAAGATAACTTCTGTAGTTGACTTTTCTCAATAAATTCAAGCTCCAACACCAGATCTTGAAATTCCACACTTAGATCAAGTTCACAGTAAAACTACTGCAAGTTCCACCTCAGACAAGGCATAACATCAGACTTTACAAAAATAATCAGTCTCTTGCAATGAAGTTAAATCCTCCTCTCCGGACCTTCCCTCGCAATTTCACCACCCCTTCTCAATACCTTCAATGAGAGAAAGGTCACTGTGTTAGGTTTCTACAGTGATTTTGCCTGCTTTCTATTTCTTTTTATACTAGTGCAAGAAAAGAAAGAAAAAAAACCAACTTGATAGTCTCTCTGTGCTTGTTAATGATGGCAATCTTTATTTTGTCTAAAACCTCGACAGTTCTCAAATAAAGCAAAATATTGCAGACGGAGTAGTTGGGGGTTTTTTCTATGAAAGCAGGAACAAATTAACACTTGAAAAAAAAAGATACACATATTCATTTAACTATGTGATGACCTGGAAAAAACCTCAGTTCAGGTTGGTGCTTATTTATGCACTTACGGTGGTGTAACAAGCGCCCTCCCAAAACTGCCCACTCTTTCAAATTAAAACAGTGGCAGGTCACAAGGAATGTCAGAACAGTTTATTATTGTCACTGCTTTTCCTCTACCATAAGAAAGGAAAACACACTTGTTTTTGTAGACAATCCCCATGTCTATGCTGGACTGGGTATACGGTAATAAAAAACCTTCCAAGTACAGATGCAGCTTATTCCAGCAGAACCACTGTAAGGAATTCTGCCAGCTCTCTGAACAGTGACTACATTATCAAAGAGGCTCTTATGCCTGCTCTGTAGCCACTACTTAGACAGCAATGACACACTTTCACGCTGGCTGCTACATCTACCCTAAAAAGCAGCAGCCATTAGATTTACCACAAGCCTAATGCAGCATGAAGAGGCACAATCACTGACCATTAGAGCCTCACTGTGAAACCCAACTGCAGTTATGCAGATACAACTTCTCTGGAACCCATGTGGAAGTACACCAGCAAAACTCTGGAAAGGCAGCAGGCAGCACACCCAGGCATCCTTGACTGCAGAGCTCTTCAGCTCTAGCCTATGGGCTTACCTCTGCTGGAAAATTTCATGAATACAGAAAGGGACCTTGGAGGAAACTGGAAATGCAGCTTATACTAGCACAACTTTGGGGCTTTCCTCTCAGTACAACTAAACTAAATACATAAACTATACTGGAAACGGAAATGTGAAGGAGCTGGGGCAGGAAAGCTGCACATCCATAAAGTGATGTAAATACTTAGCTACAGTACAACCATCCCTGTAGCACTGACCTCAACTGAGTCCAGACATTTAGCGAGAGCATTTTCAACTGGAGGATACAGGTATCACACACAAAGCAAGCACTCAAAGTACGCACAAAACAAGCCCACACCTGAACACCCGAGTATCACAGCCGTGAGTAAGCCGAGGTGTATCAATGGAAGCACGACCAGGCTACTGTATCAGCACGGTGAGCTCTGCATTCCTCCAGCAACGTAAACAAGAGACACCCAATGCAAAGTGCTACTTGCAACAACAGCCACAAACTTCTAAGCTCAGACAGATAAAAACACATCTAAAAAGAACAGGTCTGGAATATTTAAGTAGTAGCCAACAAAGATCTCAATGCAAGATGAGAAAAGACTGTGCTTTAATGCAAGCAGGCCAGTGTGCAGATTATATATAGTCATTTGGCAAGTACTAGGCCCTGAGAGAATATAAACCGGTCATTTTTATCCCACTTCTGCCATTTCTTCACTATTTTCACAAATTAATGAAGAAAAATCACACACTGTCTTCCAGACATTCAGGCATAAGAGAGAAATTTTATTATTTAAAAGTATGCTACCATAAAAAAAAAAGAATTCACCACCTTGATCCCAAGATTCCTGTTAATGAATATAATCACTTCAAGAAGCAGTGAATTTAATGACATAAGATTTCTGAAATATGTGAACAAATACTGTATTCCACATTCGAAATCTTTGTAAAGAATTTAAGTTTCATAGCTGGTGTTTTTTTCAAAGCTAAAATACTAACAAGTCCCCAGGAAAGTCTTTTAAAAAGACAGTTTATATCCAGACAATTTTTTTTGTATATTCCAAGCAATAAGTGTATTTCACAGGAATGTTGTTTAAAACCCTTCAACAGCCAAAATATTTAAGCAGCCTTAAGATTATTCTTGAATTTTAAAATGTCTCCCACTTCTATCAGGAATGAGCAATGACAATGGGGAAGCCCTCCTCTCATGTGTCAAAAAACATACATCCAAGCACTACACAAGCATTCCACACTCCTTAGCGGGCAGAGCATAACCACACATTGGTTTGACAGCACACTTTGCTCTTCCCAGGTACGGGTGAAGTTGGTATTAAACTCAAGCCTCATGAGCTCTGAGGAAATAATACAGAAATGTTAAAAAAAAAAGGTGGTTTTGAAAAAAAAAAGGTATTTGCCATGCTCTTCCTAAAAACAGCAGCAAAACCTATATTAAAGTGGAGCTGTCAAATCAAGTAATTTGGAAAAAGCAGCTCCCCTTAGACATAAATGAGCAATAAAAACTTGAAAATATGCTAGTCCCTCCCACCACCAAAATATTACTAAGACAGTAACAGCAACAAAATGAGCAACCTACCCACCAAAAAATTACCTATGCTTTTATTTTTACAAGCACTACTGAAACCTCTTCAATGAAGAATACCTTGCCCAATGCACTACACAGGATCATTTTTTAAAGGTGGATTTCTTTTTTAATGTCATGTTTTATTTTCTGGTCATCGTCCAGAAAAAGATGTTCCTTCAAGTCTTTTTTTTAATTGCTATAAGCTGAATGACAAGAAACACGCATTTCCGAGGTAAGAACACAAGCTTGTAAGGGATGCTGGCGGGATTGAAGCTGCGCGCACGGGCCTGTGCCAGCCGAGCCTGTTTAAGCGCTCCTCAAGACGGTGACCAAGGATTAGGAAAGGAGCAGTGGGGGCGGGAGGCACAGGAGGGAAGCAAGGCTTTTAGGATTTCGGGGAGATCTCGGCTCCCAAAGCAGAAAAGCTTTCCAGACAAGACACAGAAATATGGCCCGAGCTGGGCGCGACGGCACCGCCCCACACGGCGCGGCGACAGCAGAAAGGACCTTAAAATGGCGCCCGTGGGGGAGGAGAGCGGGTGAAACTGCGCAACAAACGCTGGCAGGGAGCCAGGCAGCGCCATCTTCCCGCTCCCCCGCGCAGCCGGGGCTGCCTGCCCGCCGAGCCCGGGCACGGCCGGGGACGCCGCCGGAGCCGCTCTCCTCTCTCCCCTGCAGTCCCTCGGCCACCCCGCGCTGCCGAGCCCGGGGAAGGAGAGGAGCGGCGAGCAGAGAATGGCGAAAGGCAGAGGCCTCCACATCTCTTTTCTCCCCACACTGATTAGGAACAGCTCTAAGTATGTATATAAACGTGCCCTCTACACGTCGTTCGATCTTGCCCGGCTTTTAACATCTCTATACCTGTTTTCTGCCATCATCTGTAACTGAATTTTGTAATTAACACTAAAAAGCAAAATATAATTTACATACTGAATACCGCCCATGACTCAATAAATGTGAACAGTGACCATTTCAGAAAACCCCCTTCACAGCCGACTACTCTTCTAAGCCACAAGTAAAAAAATCTATTTACAAAATATTGCTTCTTTTACGCAAAATAATCCCAGCAGCACAAAGGATCGGATTCACATCCACTCTACAGCGGAGCCAAAGGGGTCACTCCAGAAAGAGACGCTTTATTGTGTTTTAAAGAAGCGTTACAATTAAATATTTTCTCTCTCCAAGAGAAAAATTTAAAAATTAAATAAATAAACTAAAAGGCACATCGAAAAACTTGATCCCGAAAAGGCGAAAAAAAAGCGCATTAGCCCAAACCTACCGCCCGAGCATTTCGCGCACCCACAAAAAGCGGCACCGTTTCCATTCCTTGGTTAAAAGCAGGAGGCACGGAGCGATTCGGAGGAAATTGCAAATAAAAAACCAAACAAATCAAATCAAATCTAGTGGCGACACCGAAAACAAGGAAATTAGTAAAAAATAAATCCCCAGAAGGTACAATTCTGAGACACAAGCTCAAAGAAAAGACAAGATTAGGGTGGTGGCGAGTGGAAGGGGGAAAGAAAAAAATCAAGCCACGAGCGAAAAAGGAAAAAAGAAAAGAAAAATCCTTCCCAGCTGCACAGCCAGGAGAGAGACGAAGTGTCTCCATTTTCCCGACGAGGAGGAAGAAAAGACTGTTTCACAGACCACAGAGCTTTAGAGAAAAGCAAAGAAACGAGGGGGGAAAAAAAAGAGGGAGGAGATTTGAAAAGATTATTTTTCTTTCTCCCTCACACACTCTCTCTATCCCCCTCTCTCCCTCTCACTCTCTCACACTCACACATACACACACACTCTCTCTCCCTCCTCTCCTCTTTCCATCCCTCTCTTGATGGCCATCAAGGGGGCGGAAAAAAAAAAAAAGACAACAACAACAACTAATTTTAAACCGGCTCAATCAATGAGTCATTAAAAGAGATTTTTCTTCCCTCCTCTCCTGAATTTGCATGGCATCAGCAAGAAAAAAAAAAAAAAGAAAAAAAAAACCCACCCCAAACCTCTCCCCTCTCTGCAGCTATCAGCCTGGACCTGAAACCTTCTCTCTCCNCCCCCCCTCTGCAGCTATCAGCCTGGACCTGAAACCTTATCCCCCCCTTCACCCCCCCCCCCCCGCGCCTTTATTTTAAGAAACAACTTTTTTTTTAAGTGCCCTCAGCAGCCACCACCACCAGCCTCGCGGAAAAAAAAAAAAATTAATATATATAGTTCATTTCCATGTGAATCCACATCTGCCCAAACAACAGCCACCCACAAAATATCCCTCTTCTTCCTCCTCGTCTCCCCTCTCGCTCGCTCTCTCTCTAGATATATATTTATATACATAGCCCCAGAGCCAATAGCTCTCTGGGCTGAAACCTAATATCCTGGTTTTGGCAACTCCTGGTTGTTAATTTGCTCCTCTTTCTTTTCTGTCTGTCTGGAGATAGATTTCCCCCCTCTCTTTTCCCTCCCCGAAGGAAGGGAGGAAGGAGGTTGTGTGTTTTTTTTTTCCTTGAAATTTTTATCACAAAATTATAATACACTCAAAGGGAAACTCACCGTCATGAAAAAGCAGTGCCTTGTCAACGGGGTTTCTTCGCCATCACATCAGGGGCTGGCAGTGTAGGAGAGAGAGAGGGAGAGCGAGAGAGCGAGGGAGGGAGGGGGGAGAGCGAGCGGGAGAGGGAGCGAGCGAGAGAGGGGGAAAGAGAAAGCGAGCGGGAGGAGAGCGCGGCTCCGCTCGGCTCCGCTCCGCGCCCGCACCGCCACCGGCACCGCACCGCCGGGCCCGGCACGGCACGGCCGCGCAGCTCCGCCGGGACACAACGCCGCAGACCGGCGCCCGGGCACACGCACCGCCGCCCTGGCATGATGAGTCCCCAGCCCCAGCGCGATCCTCGCTCCGCGTTTAAAGCCAGGCCCTTTAAAAACTTCGGCTCGTTTTTTTCTTTGGGTTGTGTGTTTCAGAAACCCGTAGGTCTAGAGACCTAGCCCAGGCTGCTGGCTTTGGGTTAAAAGGTGAGGTTTGTTTGGAGTTACAGGGAAGTAAAACAAAGTTTTTATCCTATTAAAATTAACGTTAATGTTAACAATTTGGTTGATTTCCTTCATATTAAAGCTGTAAATCATTACAAGCTTTGTGGACCGGAGGGGGTCAACAGAAAAATAAATGCAAGTGCAGGGGGCTCCCCAGAAAAATAAATGCAAGGTCACCTTGAAAAAGATAAGATTTGATCCCCTGGCAAGCTACAATATTTAAGTATTTTTAGATATGTTCTTGTCAGCCTTGCTGGAAACAAACTACATGAACTTCAACTACTTTAAAAAGTTTTGGGTAACCTAAAAATCTTAAATTGAAGTCAAAGGTTATAGCACTGAGAGTTCATTAATACTATTCTACAGTTGACTTCAGCTAAAAGCATTAATAACTATTCAAAGCTTTTTTTGTTATAGAAAACTATTCCAACTTCCACCATTCACTTCATTCATTCATTGAAAATCATTCTAAAAATCTAATTATTTTTGCAGATAATTCAGAGAAACCTGGTTTATTAAAAAAAAATCTCGATTGAAAATAGATTTTTAGCATGCACATGTATGTATGGTATTGCTTTCAAAACAACAACAAAAAAATCTCTTTTAAGACCCTTTTTCTGCTAGTAATGGTAATTCCCAAGGACTTTACTATTTTATTCCTACGTAACTTTGTTAAAACTCCTTACAGACAAGGATTTGAAGACTTTATTTAGTAGCACATCCTTCTTCATTAGCTTCACACAGCTCAAAAAAACCTCTTACAATATTTTAGGTTTTTTGAGCAACCATATCAGAATGGTTACGGGCAGTGTACTAAGTGGACTTTCTCAAAGAAGCTGGCCAGATCACTTATCTTAAAAAAAAAAATCTCAGCACCTCAGCATTGTTTTTCAATTAGAATCTGGTTATATTATTTTTTGAATTAATCAACCAATTCCAAATTTTGGCCAAAGCCAAGACTCATCTACAAACCTTGTTTACATGCATATCCCCAGTAGAAAACTGAGGTAAAGTTTTAGATCACTCCCAAAGTGGAAGGGATGGCCCAAGCAAACAAACCTTATCATGAGTCCAGTCTTTTGTGCAGCCTGGACCGAACCTGCACATGGCCATGCCTTGGCCATCACTCAGATTATTAACTGCACTTTTCATGAATACAGCAAGGACCCCATCAGCCACAGTATGGACAGATGCCACACGCCAAAGAGCTCTGGAAGAGCTGTAAGCTGTAAGCCTGTACTCCTGACACCAGCCTTAGAAAATCCAAAAGGCCAAACCTTCAAGGTTCCTAACTTCAGTAAATGCTTCAAGGCCAAACTCTGCCCTGAATTCAAACCTATCAGCTTCACTGGCTTTAGAGAATATTGCCCAAGCAAGAACTTGTATGGAGGGACACCACCAGCATTCTCATTTGGTTAACAGAAAGGAACTTTGCTTCAGAGATTACAAGGCCGAACATCTGATCAGTATGTTGTTATTATTATTACTCTCCCAGTCCTACAGAAACCACAAATAGGAAGTAAGCAATACGATACAAAGAAGGAACTGGAGAAAGGAAGACAAATTATTTTGAATGGATTCTGTTACCATAAGAAACATAAGGAATCCTACGTAAGTTTTCCATGATGGTACCATAACTTACTTTCCCTGAAGGATGTTTCAAGGCAGCATTGACAATAGCATTACTAAGCAGGTACAGTACAAAAAGGGAAGGAGAACATCATCTATACAATGAAGCACCCTGCAGCAACTAGATTTCTCCATATCTACACACATTTGCAATATTTGTTCACAGGTAGAAATGATTACCAACAAAAATCAAGGGTTGGATGTAACTTTGTAGGTTATATTGAAGTATGCACTTAATGTTACCCTCAATTCTAAGAGGTCCGAATGCAGTCATCAGCTGTAATGTTACCACTTTCAGATGTACTACAGAATTTCTGAGACCATGTTTGTAAAGAACTACTGCTTTTTCCTGGCAGGCACTCATGCTGTTTTAAGAGCATCACGTGGTGTTTCAGAACTGGGTGTCACTGCCCCAAGAGGCTGCCCCTCTTCTCACTGCCTTTCTACATGAATACAAAAGACCCTTGTATGTCAACATTCTTCTACCTCAAGGTCACCTGCTCAGAGCTGTCATCTTCAACCAGATTCCTATGTACAATGCACAATCAGTTGCTGCTTTTCTTTAGCTTTCACAATCACATTTTCTTTCCTGTAGCACCTTCATAAGGAGCAAGAGGAAGTAAGCACAGGAAAGGAAAGACCAGTGTCAAAAGGAAGAAGAGAAATCTTTGGAATACAGACATTGGTGTAAAAACAGCTACTGGGAACGTCATGTGCACTCATCACACAACAAACTACTTGGCTGTATTTTGACACCAGCTGTCAAACTGTGACCATGCTGTTTAACAAATACCATTCTCATAGGTGTGCAAAGACACCAAATGACATTTGGAGTGATATAATACATTGCCCTGAAATGACAGACTGTGAAGAACTGAAAACTATGCTTAGATATTGAGAGGGAGAAAATAAGGGGGTACAAAACACCCTCATTCATTTTATCTCCAGGTTTCTCCTACATCAAGTCAGTTTGCTGATATTCAGCCCATTTTTTCAGGTCTGCATCATATGCACTCCAATTCTTGTACAATCATAAATTAGTACCCCAAAAGAAGGTAAGGCAGTGATAGATTCATAATGAAGAATTTAAGGACTAAGCTAGTGCATTAGAGGAATTAATTCCACAGCCATCCCAAGGTTTTTGCATGAATATATGGTTTGTAACCTCAACTCACTGCATCCTTTCAGAGATACATTGCATGGAAAAGAATGCCATTTGCTTCACTGCAGCCTTGCTTCCTCAGATGAAATCGTTCAGCTCTATTGATGGCACTTCTTCTTCCCATGCTTTTTCTTTCCATTCATTTATGTGTTTCTGATGTCAGTTCATCAACAGTCACACTTTTACCCATCTACATATGGCTTAATTAATTATTTAAATAAAAAGAAATAACTAAGCTTGAAGGCACAGAAACAAATAGGTCATCATTAAAGGGCACAGGCAATAGAGAGGTAGAGGTCACTTGGAAAGTAGGGCACCCAAATACAGAGGCACGAAGGCAGACAAGGACTTTAACTTGGAATATAAATGTAACATACCACATGAAAAATTCAGTTCAATATCCATATTAACCACCAAATTCTGAATAATTACCACCACAATTTTTATGACTCACCCATAAAAATTACCTAAACATTACAATGTTCAGATTGATACCATGCCTTCCTTACCCAAAACAGTACTTACAAAACCTGGGTCATAATTGCATGATGTAATTTGTAAAGCTGCATGACTCCAGTATCAATCATCATACCAAAGACAGGACTACTTAACCAAAGGTATCTTAAGGGGTGATTGGTAAGGACGTAGGTAGTAAGAGGAGGTAATGAAGAGTGAGCCTCAGAACAAGAGACTTACACCAATACCAGAAGACAGACAGGTTTCTATGACTGGAGATTGTGTGAAGGCCAACAGGGCTGGTCTGAATCTAAAAAGCATATTTTGGAGAACTGTGCTTCTCTGAGATGGGGATCTGACCATATAGCAACAATTAAGTAAAGCCAAAGAAAACATGGTGACTGGAGGTTCTATTTAAACAAATGGCAATTCAAAATTATTACTGGAACAGATCAAGAATTACTATATCATTCTCTAGGTTATTTAAATATAGTCTCATATTCTTCAGCTTAAAGTACCCTAAAAAGGAGAATTGAATTTGAAAGATTAATAGCTCTCACTTCCAAGGTAGAATAATCTTAAGATATTCAGCCACTGAAATGTATCAGAAAAAAAAAATACCCTCACCTCTGGAGACAGAGCTTTACTACAGAAATAATGGAGAAGTAAACTTGCCCAACTAATACTGCCAAAACTGATGGAAGAATTTAAACTAAAAATGATGGCAGAAATTGGGACAACCTTCTATCACATTCATACTTAATTTGGCTAGCATAGATAAATGGGAAAAAAATCAGGTAAGTAAGGATACAGAAATATAGATGAGTATTTTAATGAATAGATGGACACAAGGGTTTGGGTGTTGGTTTGGTTTTTTTGTTCTTTTTTTTTTTTATTTAAACATAGTACTAATTGAAAACAGCAGCCTGGCAATGAAACTAACAAAAGAAGCATTCCTAATACAACTGAGGTGTTGTGGATGATGTTTAAAAAAATAAAACCAAACAGAAAATAGGAGGCATTTAAGCAAAAAAAAAAAAAAAGGAGGCCTAAAACATGAAATGAGGTGATACAGGGATACAGAAACATAGTGGAATAGTAAATTATACCAAAGGCATTTGTGTTCTTGAAAGAAACACAGACCTGCTAAGCTATACTTGTATAAGGACAAGACAAAATGGATGAACAGAAGGGACATTATTAATAAAGCACGACCCAAGTCAAAACTTTTGAGACAGAATAGTTTTACTTGGACATTTCTGAGTCCCTGCTATGAAATCAGTTGGGTAAGATTTGGATATGAATGAAGATTGCTGTAAAAGAAGTCTTTATATTATCACTAGAAAGGGTATCAATATGAATGGAATTTATTCTCAGATTTAGACTGAAGAACAAATGCTAATAATAGGAGGAGGAAGCCCTCATTCAAAATTATAGCTGACAGACTTTTTCCTAAGATGAATAAATGGTAAAAAGAATACAAGTATAGTTTTACCCACTAGGGAATATACTACAGGAGAGCTAATAGGAAAACTTGGATATGACTTGGAGTTAATGCTATTTAAATCACAGAGAGAGATAAATGGAATGTGTTTGCACGTAAGAGTCACAATTCCAAAATAGAAAGCTTTGATATACTATTGAACCTAGGTGGTCCATTGAACTGGCTAGTCCAATAACCACAGTTTTCTGAAATGCATTTTAAAAAATAATTGTAGAAGTATCTGAAATGTAAAGCAAGGCAATGCAAAAAATCTCTCAGAAACTCCATAACTAATAGAATAATTACTCTCCCCTCAAAGGGAGAGTCCATAAAGCAGAATCTGTCACTTACATACTCAGTTTCCAGAATTTAACTACAGTTAATTAGCAAGTTAGGATTCTATATAGCAGTCAGCAGCTAGACCTAGACCAAACCTAAGAGATTTGCTACTCTTGAGCTCTTGTGTTTAGCATATTTGGGCCTTGCTTTGTTAATGTAAAAGTACCTTTTGTCATAAGATGCTATGCTTTGAAGCCTGTCCCTGGTTTTGAAGGATAACTCACTTTCATAGAAATTAATCTGTTTCACCACCTTTGGCATTGGAAATACCAGATTCTCAGAAGGGACCAGCTCAGGCTAGTTTCAAAACAAGTACACCTTCAAAACAGGTGCACCTGGTTGCAATATAATTAGTATCTTAAGCATTCCCAAGGATTACATTCAAAGCTTTTGCATTACTCACAGCAATTAAGTTGCACCAAGAAAGTGTCATAGTTTTAGCTTTAACACGCAATAAGTGATTTAAAAACACACGTATTTTACATTGTCCTGGCTTTCCATATGGCCAGATTGGACAACATTTTAGTGCAAACAAAAGGTTCAAAAAAAAAAAACCCCAATCAGTATGCCAAACGTAACATTCAAAGAATTTCTTTTTTCCAAATGAACTGAGATACAGTAACTCAACATTCACTTTTAATGAAGCCCCATTGCACCGTGACAAATGTGCAGCCTACAGTATCTTAAATGAATCATAATACGGCTTACATCTTTAATGCCTGATCACAGTGCCAGAGGAGTTCAAAGAGCCCTTACTAAAACCATCAGTAGAAACGCTGGTTGCACAAACCACTGAAGTGCCTACTTTGTAGCCAGAAGTAATTAAGTTGCTCTGCTAATCTCTGCTGCAGAAACTCAATCTAACAGACAGAGATCACATCTATCAGATAAGGGCTCCATGCAAGGCACAGAAGCTGCTGCTTTTCTTGAAAACACACACAGCATTTTTGTGTGTGTGACGGTGCAACATACACGCGTAACACCCTTTGGAATAAAAATTGTCAGTGTTGGGAATACATACTGATGAGAAGGAATAACTCTACTTCCTTCCTTCCTCTGCTTGAGAGACTGCAAATCTACATCTTGAGATCACGCCGCATCTATGAGGTCCCTGACTTTTACAAGCACAGGAACCTCAGGTGTAAGAATCCATTATTATGAGGCTGTACACACAGTTGCCTCTGTGGATCTCCCTTTTATTCCCCACTCTTCTTAAAATAATGATGGAACGAGACAGGATCTTGAACCTTCAGCTGAACTACACGATACATCTCACTTAAAAGGCTATGAGGTAATGCTGTTGAGCTATAGCAAATCAGTAGGAAATATTTCAGGCAGATAGCATTCATGACTGATAACCATGGGACACAGATTTAAACCTGGAAGCATGCACGGAGCTCATGTTTCCAGAGTTTCACAGCACTAGATCAAAGGAAACAAGTACAACCTGCAACGTCACGTAAAATAAATGACACTGTACAGTTCAAACAATGGCAGAAGGCCTTACTGAAATGACTGCTATCTGCTTTGAAACCAGAGAGGAACGAAAGCACACGCAAGAGGGAAAAAATAGGAAAATAATATAACACAGAATTATGTACCTCACTTTTTTCTCATATCCTCAAACAGCCAAACTACTTGTTACAGCTTACCCAAGTGACTCCAAGCCTGAGCTAGAAGGCTTACATTTTATTCAGGTGGTTACTGTCTGGCACACTAAGCAGCCTCAAAACATAGAAGTTGCTGCCAGCAAAGTCAGGAAGAAAATTGTCAGTCTTTGTATGACCACCAAAAAAAAAAAAATGCACATGCCAATATAAATTATACAAAAACCTCAAATTGTAAGGGTGGAAAGTAATTTTGGAACATCAGGATGAAACAGTTGGAAGAATTTTACAGCTCCCTTTTTAACTTTTCATTATGGTCATACATTTCACCTTCTTGTGTCTGGGTGTATTTTTGCTTTTAACCAAAAAAACAATTGTGTGCATTAGCAAGGTGAAAAGTTTCCAGTCTCTCCCAGAAGCTCCTATTCATGAGGGTATTTGGTCCTCATTGATTCAAACCTCCAATCACCCATAGAAAAAAAAATTCAGAATACCTAGCATCCTAAGTGCCCAAATACAATAAGGAGTAATTATACTGTTATGCTGTAGCATAACATTTACAGCACTTAACATTTATTCTGTGCTGTGTACACTAATGTTTGCTTGCAATCCTTCCACTATGAAGTTCTTTTACCCAGTGCAGTTCATCTGCTGGCTCACATCTGCATTAACAATACTAAAGCCATACTCCAGGAATATTTGTGCATATGAAAAACAGCAGAAACCTTTTTCTGTCAATATCCTCACGTATGGGATAAGCACTTCCATCACTGTTACCACCTGTATTAGCTAGACTCAAGGGAGCATAAGGCAAACAGAGCCTGCTAGCTAAAATGAAACTTCCACATCTTTCAACAACATGGAAATAAGGATATTTTTTCTTATGGAAAATTAATTGCACCATATTCCTGCCTAATGGAACATTGCTGAAGTAACTGCAGGAGTGGATTTGACTATTTATTTTTAAAAAAATACCTAATACTTACTACTAAATGTATCATGTAAACACATTGCTAGGAAAAAATATCAAGTGAGAATAATTGAATACTCTTCCTTTTTCATGACTGAGCACACTCCCATTCTACAGCATAAGAGGTTTTAATTTTTAAGACTCAATCTAATTCTTCAGAGACAAAATTCTGAACACTGCAGTAGTGCAACAGATGTAATGCTGCATTAAGAGCTGTAATGCATCAAACACTTCACCTAACCCACTGTCCATCCAACCTGCTCCAAAGTGCTACTGTTATATAACAATACTTGCAATCCCCTTAGTTTATATGTTAACACTGTTAAGGAAAGAATAGTCTCTATTCTACTGGGAGTCCTTTGCAAGGATTAAAGGCATTTCATTGCCTTTCCTCTGTCACCCAAACTGGACTGACATTACCACATGTAAGGTTCACATACTCTGTACAGTCTGACAACATTATATCATTTCTAACACAGAAATTAAACCACATTCTCAGGAAATGGAAAACAACAGCTACTTTCAAGGTAAAGGTACTTTCAAAGGCTAACCTTACGGGACATAACTTATACTTCCAAACAGGAACATAAGGTAAAAAACTCATGCTATTGCCAAACAGAAGACAGAAAAATCAGATTATCTACTTTGGGTTTACCACCTTTTTTTTTTCAATGGATAGTCTTAGGTCCTGTGTCGATTTGTTGCAAGTAACTTCAAAATGACAAGGGAAAGGAGATGGTATTTGTAGAAATAGACAGGAGTTAATTTGTTTTCATACCACTGAAAGAGTGCTTAGTGTTAACTTTCTTTGCACAGATTAAAATCCAAATAATAGAAAAAAAATTCTCGAATACAACAAAACAATGGTTGCTTTTTTACTTTGCAGTGTACTTAATTTCTGGTTCCTGCTGCAAATTTACTTTAAAACACATCTCCTAATTATAAAAGCCTTCCTTCCCATGTTTCCATATAGGCCTCTGTGGATTGCTCATACAGTCCTCCCTCTGGGGCCCAGTAATCCACTGGCACTGCTCCCACTTTTCCCTCAAGAACCGAACTCTCTTCTGGAACAAAACACTCCAGAAACCAAATAAGCAGCGAGGAAGAAATCGATCCACCTGGCAGCACCTTTGCAGTTACCTGCAAGGCTCAGCAGCCTTTTCCTCGGCCACTTCACTGCGGGAGAGGGACACAGCAGGGAAGGCTTATTAGAGCACGGCGCCTACGGAGCCTCCCGAAGGCGCCGGCCGTGTCAGGCTGCCAGGGGCCCCCACCCGGGCAGGGGCCCGGGACCGCCCGGCGCCTCCGGAGCACGGGGCAGCACGGGGCGCCTCGAGGCGGCCGGCGCGGCCCCGAACCCGCCCGGGAGGGCAGGTGGAGC
>VYZP01013892.1:19744-30781 GCA_013400635.1 Hypocryptadius cinnamomeus
CCCGCCGAGCCCGCCCCGCCGGTCCCCGCCGCGCCGGGCCCCGGCCTCGCCGAGGGCGAATCGGGCGGGCCGCCGCTGTGCGGATTCAGCGGCGCCCAGGACGAGGAGCTGGAGCTCGGCCCCGCGGAGCTGCTGCAGCGGGACGTGCTGCTGTCGGAGCTGCGCGGCTGCCGGGTGCGGCTCCGCGGCAACCCCAACACGCTGCGGGTGCGCGACTGCAGCGGCTGCACCGTGCTCTGCGGGCCCGTGTCCACCTCCGTGCTGGTGGACGGCTGCAGCGAGTGCCTGCTGGCGCTGGCCTGCCAGCAGCTCCGCACCCACCGCACCCGCGACTGCCGGGTCTACGTGCAAGTCACCAGCCGGGCCGTAATCGAGGCCTGCTCTGAGGTCTCCTTCGCCCCCTACTCCTGGAGCTACCCTGGTATCGAGCGAGATTTCGAGTCGTCTGGGCTGGACAGAAACAGTAACAACTGGAACCTGGTGGATGACTTTGACTGGCTGGCGACTGACAGGCCTTCGCCCAACTGGAGCCTGATCCCCGAGCAGGAAAGAATCACTTGCTGGGACTGACCGCGGAGGCAGCTCTGCCGTGCAAGAGATCCTCGTGTAAACGCACTGATCCACAAACTGTGGGACTTAATTCACGATATGCCATTAAATTATTCCACTCTGTATTCAAATTTCAAATTATAATATATGGCTGAATTTCTTAGTTGAAGCATACCAGTCAAATAGAGTTTACTGTTCTTGCACAAGTTGCTGCTATAATCTGTATGTATCACTGGGATTTGCCAATTTCTGAAGTACTTCATTGTGAGTTACAACTTATTAAGGTGGGACAAAGGCCACTGATACACAAACAACAATGAGACTCTGTTAGAGCTGTTGTGCTGCTTTCACTCACTCAGGCAGACTCCGAATTAGCTGCAAGTAGTGCAAACTGTACAGGAATGAAAAGATCAAATACCAAATCTCCCATGTTTGTGTGGTTCCATGTTCTGACAGCAGCACAGTGTATCTTGGGGGGAGTGCAGGGCAGTACTGCTGCGAGGTAATGGGGTGAAAAAATGTTCATTTAAAGGGGGAGTTTGTAACTGCACGGTGCAGCAGACTGAGATGCATCCTAGGCTATGGTGCATCAATGAGTCAGTTTCTGTTGATTTGGGTTAAATCTGTAACTTGGCTTTAGGCTTTTATTTCTAGTGGAAGAAGTCTAAAGGAAAAAGGTGTTCTAATAAACATCTAATGCTCTCCTAATATATTGATTACTCGAAATTCAGAAACCTATGGAGTCTGTACAAATACTAAAGCTTCACAATCTATAAATGCCATGTAAAAGGATCCTGCTTCTGTAAGCAGCTCAGAGGCATCCAGCAAGTGCTGATGAACATCACAGAAGCTGGGTTAACTGTTCCTCTGCAAGCTGAAGCTTCAGGGGAATGGTGTTCAGGGATTCCCACTAGTTTTCCAGACAACAGGCTTTGTGTGCTTGTGATCCTGTTTTGCAGCACTCTGCTGCTGCATACGTGCAGTGTTGGCAGAGAGTCGGTAAAACAGAAAGATGAGGTGCTATATTCCAATTCCAAAATTGCATATTACCTTGCATAAAGTGCAGAATAATTTAAGTCTCTTCACTCCTGCTAAATAATAATAAAAAAGTAGCAGCAGTGTGGAATGCAATGTCTTTACAGTGCCCTGTTGGTGGTGCTGAAGTGACCACTGTCCATATATAAGGTATACATAGGAGTTTTAGGTTTCTAAACCCCTCCTTAACTTGTGACATTTTTCAAGAAATAATTGTTTATCTTGCCTTAGCATAAAGCTTTATTGTAAAAATTAAAATTCTTTATGCTGTGCAGCCATCATCTATGTGCCTCTAACAGACACTAAATCCTAGGTGAACCATCAAAAACTACATCACTGCCAGGAGAAGTACCTGAAACTTCACTTAGGTGCTTGTCTGGTTTTGAGCAGAAAATGTTTTTATAAGTTGTTTTCAGCATGTTTAATTTAAAGGGGGAGGGCAAAAG
This sequence comes from Hypocryptadius cinnamomeus, assembly GCA_013400635.1. Classification (NCBI taxonomy): domain Eukaryota; kingdom Metazoa; phylum Chordata; class Aves; order Passeriformes; family Zosteropidae; genus Hypocryptadius; species Hypocryptadius cinnamomeus. The sequence goes on from VYZP01013892.1 coordinate 21,775, forward strand.
GGATTTTTTTTAATATTCCTGACAATTTTCAGTTTTGTTTACTTCTGTTAATGTATATTTTTTTGACTGAATTGGATTTTGCATTTGAAATATACTTGTTTTGAATTATTTTAGTTGTTCCTTTACTAATGAGTCTTCTTTGCACTGACAGCATCAAAAAATGATTTAAAGAATACACCCTCAGTCTTATTTTAATGTACATAATTTATATCCTTTGTTAGAGGGATGTGATCTGTTGAGGCTGCCAAGTTATTTTAATTTTAACACATCCATCTTGTTACAGAACCTGATTTTGTAGTTAATTGTTCTCCAGATCGATCCTGTTAGCATCCTCTAGCCTTGAGATTGCAAAATATTCAGCCTGTAAGAACTACAATAACTCCTTTGTTCTGCTTGCCCAAAGCTCTAAACACTTACACCTCCTTCCTGTGGTGATGGATCCCTGCAGATCCAGACAGGGAAGGAAACCCCAGGCTGTGGCAGGAACCAGGGGTGCACTGCGGCTTCCCAGCCTTCCTCGCATGGAAGTGCCATGTCCTGTTCCAGCTCTTGGCCTGTGGCATGCAGTACTGTCTGAATAAACAGAGCAGGTGTCAAAACATGGAAGTTTAAACATCAGCTTCTCTCTGAAATTGCTTCCTTGGGGATGTTTTTCACAAACCAGTTATTGACATCCCAGCTCCTAATGTTTTCTTTCTTTCAAATACTTAACTTTGGTCAAACCACAGTTAGCAGGTAATATCTTTCAGGAACTTGGTGCCAGACAATTACCTTAAAGATTTAGCATTACCTTTGTAATACAAAACACATATCTGGCTCTTGGTCCCAGGCATGGTGTGAAACAAGGAAATTCAATCTGAGAACAGTAAGTCCAGAAAAATTTGGTCAGGCAAATACCTAAATGTGGTTTATAGTTCTAAACATACAATTTCATATCTATATATATACACACAGAGTTGCACGTGTTTCCATACACCTTTTTAAATTATTCATTCCTGATGTAGAATCATGACAGAAATGATTGCTTTGAAACAACAGTCTGTTAATGTTGTACGAGAATTTAAGCACTCGTAAAGGTTTACTGGCATGCTCATGGACTATTCAGTATAGAAATTGCAACTTTTTTGGCTCTCTAAACCCCCCCTCTCTAAAGTATTTCTAATCAGCTAGCAATCACCCTGCATAATATACAACTGAAGTGAACAAAGTCTCTTCAAGAACTCTAGCTCTGGTTTGCATCACAGTGCCAACAGTTCCACCAGAAACTTCTTTAAAAATCACATACTTCAAAGAAATTAATGATGCTAGACATCACAAGGGGCTGAGAAACAAATGCCTGCTGGAGGTGTGGGATAACAGAACATCAGCACCACAAACCTTGTACAAATTTGCTCTGAAGAGAAGCAAACAGGCAGAAAGTTTATAAAAATAGTGGGGGGCATTGGGCTGCAGAACCATTTTCCACAGGGAGTCAGGAAAGCAGTCCTGTTTCAAAGTTTTGAAAAACAGCCTGGTTGGACAGGCCTCCTCCAGCCAGTGGCCTCACCAAAATCTTTAAGGCCAGTGAAACTTCCTTATTCCACCACAGGGCTGCTACTCAGCCTTGTAAAGCTCCTGTGTGTGTCTGTGGAGAAAATAAAACAGTTCTATGCAAAGATGCACAACACTGAAGCCATGGGAGAAAACTGAAGCCATTTTCCAGGCCACACAGAGCTTTGAGTGTTGTCATTTGTTGAGGCACTGAGGGGTGGCACAGACCAAAATTTGGGTCCAGAGAAGCAGCCAGGAACTTTTCTGCTGCTTCCATGGGGCCTTGCCCTCCCTCTGGGGTCTGTCCTGAGAGGGATCAATCCCCCCTTGGTTTCCCTTTAGAGTCCAGGCATTTCCCTCTGTCTGCCCCTGCTTCTCTGAGTAACAGGAACAGAAATGGTGTGACTTACATTCTCTCTTTAGCCAGCTCTCTTTCACTTAAATAGATTCTGATGTGAGCTGTAGTAGAATTGTTTCATGAAAAAAAAAAACAGGTAAGAAATATATGCATAAGACAATTTCCTACACACTTTTATGCATTATATTTTTGAAGGCTTGGATTTTTTTTTTCCAAGTTTCTTATTTAAGTAATAGCTGCATGTAGACAAGGTTCAAATCTTAGTGGTTTTACCTGGAATTGCTTCAGGTTTTACTAAACAGCCAATTTCATCATGTACAAGGAAAGACAGGAATAGCAAGAAAAAGAATCTATGCAACTTGGGGAAATTTCAGCATTTCCATTCACATAAAGATCTGATTTATCTGACTGATTGGAGGGATCCACCTGTTGTTCTGAGATGTTTTCCAGCAGTAATGACTATAATGAGCTTTTTGTAAGCTTCTTTTAATTCCCAACATATTTCCTTCCTGTTTCTGCAAATACAAATTTTGATTTCTAACTCTTCTTTTTTTCAGCAGTGAATGCTACACCCCAAGCATCACAATAATACAAACAATTACTTATAATGACCATCTTGGAGGTCAAAAAAAAGCTATGTTTTCTGAACGTGTTACACACCACCACATGAATGATGGCTGAAATTCTGGGAATTACCCAGAGTAAAACCGCACCAAAACTCCCACAGTGTGCCCCAGCAAAGTGCAGGAGCCACAGAGTACAGCAGGTCAAATCACTCTTCCCAGGATTTACAACAATCCCAGCAGTGAATTAAGAACTTGCCTCTGTTTCCAGCCTCAGAACCTGCAGTCACCTCACATGCCACAAAAATAGTAGCCTACCAAGTTACCTGTGTAAGGAGGTAGAAAAAAAGTAAAAAATCAGACTTTTCTCCAGCTGATAATCGTACAGTGAGGTACAGCATTTTTATCACATTGTTCCTCGAGAGTGTCCCTGTTCACACCACCGAGTTACAATTGAAAGCAAAACCATAGGTGAGGGTACATGAGCAAACCTCTCTACACAATAGCTTCCCATCAAAGGTAAAACTAGACATCATTATTCTTGCAGTGGAATATAGCCACTCCTAGGGAAAGGAAAGGAGGGGAAAAAAGCCTCAGAAAGGCACACATTTCATATCACAGAGCAGTGTGAAAGAAAGATTGGGCCAGGAAATGATTCTTTCTACAGAGGGCACTTCCATAGTTTAGGCATGTATGTATTTTATATCTTACACCCCTGAAGATGGAAAGATTAAGACTGGTCCAGGGCCGAGCACCAGACTGTTTAACAAATACCAGATTAAATAGTTTACATTCCTCTCTTTTAAATGATAAATTTGTACCTTTTATGTTGGTTAGCAGGCATAGCTTTTTTGGAAAGGTATCAATATTGTATTGTTATACATACACATTATAATTTTTAACTAGATTTTGAATTTGAACACATTCATGGTGAGATCAATAATAATTTGAATATTCTACCATTTTTTTCTCCAATATTGGCATATGAATTATACAGTTGAATTTAATAGACAACCTCTGAGGAGACCATTAACTCAAACATTTTTGCAGCAATTAGCTTTTATCTGCTATGGATCAATTTCAGCATTTTCTATTTGAAGTGGTAGTAAGTGCCAAACTAAAGACGAATTGCAGCCAAGAAAAAGCTTTTTAAGAAAAGCAGATGCCAGGCAAAAAGAGCTTTCTTTTTTAAACTGTCCCCTCCCCAAAACGCTTCTCAATAATCCCCCATCGCCTTCCTCTCCTCCAGGCTGCTGTGCCAGAGACAGCCCTTGGCTGGCCGGTTTGTGCCGATTCTTGCACTGGGTCTGTCGGCTCTGTGTCTGGGACAATGGGGAAGTGTTCTTTCCCACTTTAAAAAGTGCTAACCAATCCCCTTTACAACCCCCAAGCACGGCCAGTCAAGTTCATGGGTGGAGTAGTTTCTGCCACTTGAAGTCCCCAGCTGGTATTGAGCTGTTGAAAACTACTTCAATAAACAGCGCTTTTCCTAATCCAGTTTGTTCTGGTAGGGCTGATTGCTGTCCGTGATGACTTTAAAGGTACCACCTGAAGCCTAAAAGGTCTTATTAGTAGGTGAGTGTCCCTTCCCCAACATCAGGTCCAGGAATTTTACTGATCATCTCCCAGCTAATGCTAGCAATTTAGCAGTGATTTATGAGGACTCCTCCCATTTCCTTTTTTTATAGGCAGAAGAGTAAATCTGGAGAGATCAGTGAGCCCTGAAGCATGTCCTGCATGTTCTACTTCACTACTTTGATTCCTGAATTAGAGGAAACACCGTAGTGTATACACTTACATGATTTTGCTGCATCAGATTTATCATGGGTATCTAAATGTTAAATTATTAAGCTGACAGGTATTCAGATCCATCTGTGCTCCTGAATGCGAAATTACCCATATCCAGAGCAGCACCAGGATTGCATCCTGCTGGCAGGAAGTATTTCACTGTATATCCTCATGACCTGCAGACCTGGTACAGAATTCTTTTCCACTTTAATTACAGTTTCACTGTCATCACTAACAAGAAAGGAAATGGTTTTAAGTTCCTTTATCTAGAATTAACTCCAGGCTGTCAGATAAATACATTTTCCAAACTCAAGTCTCTTAGCTGAGCCCTGAAAGAGTCAGTGAAACACAACATGTGCTACATTGGTTGTGGGATATTTTGCCAGGAGAGATGCTATTTCAGAACCATTACTTACTGCACAAAAACATGAATAGGCTCTCTCAAGAAACAGCACTTCTCATCCTCTTCAAGGCAAGAGAGAATAGTCCCTGATGGATAATCACCTTCCCTCTCATCTTACACACTCACTCTTCACCAGCAAGGGCAGCAGCAATGCAAACCACCGGGCTTGCTTTAGAAAAATCCCAGTTACCAGCTGCTCTCCAGCTCAGTGCAACAGCACCAGGATGGGCTAAAAAAGGTCCACCACAAAAACCTTCTATCAGGACAGGAAGAAGCAGTGAGTTGCCAGCCTTTGTCCTTCCTGAAGGAACCTTCAGCATTCCAGGATCTCAAATGGTAAATGAGAAGCGTCCACGGTACCACAGAGCGGCAGACCATCAAAACGTTAAATTTCAGTGCTTGGGTTTTTTAATTATTTGTGTTATTGTTTTTCACTGGGGGCTGGTGGCCATGCTGCTGGCAGCCACTAGAGGATGCCTCCAGGGACTTGGGTGGTGGCAGCAGCAGGTCTGGTTGACAGGCAAGAGAGAATCCTCCCAGTCCCGCTTCTGGGGCTGCACCTTTCTCCCCTGCAGCATTAGCACCCATGCCCTCCCACACCTGCAGGAATATTTTCTATTGCTGAGGGCAGCCAGGTTAATTTTGCATTGTGAGGTAGGGGGTGAGGCAGTGCAGGAATTTCCCAGCAGCTCCAAACCCATGTGGGAGATGGTATTTCAAAGCAAGCAGCACTACTCAAGCAGTGGAGCGAGGGCAAGCCCAGCACCGCTGCTCGCCTGACCCCGCTGAGTGCCGCAAGCAGGAGGGGATCGTACCCTCCTCTCTGCTCGCTCCAGCCTGAAAGCACAGCTGGCTGCAGGTCCTTCAGCAGAGCCGGAGGACCCCCGGGATGCCCCCCTTGCACTCGGATACAACATCCCCCGGGTCCCTCTCCAGCTGCTGAGTTGAATTCTTCCCTGATGTAAGCTCCCGGGTGGGTCTCCTTGGGCAGCCCTGCTCCCCTCCCTGGCCTGGTGATTATCCAGTAAGCTGCTCATGCCAGCTCACCTTTTATGAAAGCACCTCTAGATTTCAGCCCAGGGTTTATTTATTGAGTTTCTCTGCACTTTTCCTTTCTCCTGCTCTCCTGCCAAGACTCAGAGATGGTACAAGCCCTGGAGGTAAATAGAAAATGCCAAGCTTAGTTTTTTTAGGTCACCGTAAACTACGTGCTTATCTGCTTTCAGAATACGTAAGCCACAGGATGTCATCTCAAGTCAACACAGAAGGATAAGGACTAGAACGTAGGTCTGGCTGTAGATATGAATATATTGGGATCACAGTAGGGAAGTGTATGTTTGTATACAAGCAATACATTTTTTAATCCAGAGCCCTCTTCCTTTTTCCTCACAGGTTCCATATTCTTCTGGCAACAAAGATCTTTTTATATCTCTGGGGTTTCATATTCCACCCAGCAGCCTATCATAGGAGAGCACAAATCTACTAAATAGTAAAATGAGGGATTACGTCCACTCATCTGTTGACAGACGTTTCTCCAAATTGGATCAAATGATTAAAGGTATTAGAATGACGTCTTGCAGATCCAGATCAAATCATTTGAAACCTTGAGAGTGTTTCTCCTTTGCTTGGAAGAAACCACCAGAAATAGTTGTAGGTGCTAATTGCCCATTATTCTCACTAATGTGAAATTCTTAATTGGGACCTTTGAATATTTTACTTACTTGAATCCTAACCAGGGGTCTTCAAGATGGAAGGACAGTGCAGTGGCTTGCTTCCCGACGTGCCCTTCGGGATCTCTTCCGACGCCTGAATGGTTCTTCCTCGAGTTGCTTACGCTGAGAAGAGGGGTCCAGGCTGTGAAGTCTTCCAACATCTCCCACTACAAAGATGGCACTGCTGAAAGTCAAATTCAATCAGAAGAAACGGGTAAAACTAGCACAGGGACTATGGCTCATGAACTGGTTTTCGGTGTTCGCTGGAATCCTTGTTTTTAGCATGGGATTGTTCCTCAAAATTGAGCTCCGGAAGCGAAGCGAAGTGATGGACAATTCTGAAAGCCACTTTGTGCCCAATTCTTTGATATTGATGGGTATATTATCCTGCGCCTTCAATGGTTTTGCTGGAAAAATTTGTTACGATTCTCTGGATCCCGCTAAATTTGCCAAGTGGAAGCCTTTGCTGAAACCTTATCTGGCACTGTGCTGCGTCTTTAACATGCTCATTTTCTTCGTGGCTCTGATTTGCTTTCTCATGAGGGGCTCCCTGGACAGCACCCTGGCCCAGGGGCTCAAGAACGGCATGAAGTTCTACCGGGACACGGACACCCCCGGAAGATGCTTCATGAAGAAGACCATCGACATGCTCCAGATTGAGTTCAAGTGCTGTGGCAACAACGGCTACAAAGATTGGTTTGAAATCCAGTGGATCAGCAACAGATATCTGGACTTCAGCTCCAAAGAAGTGAAAGAGTAAGTGACTTGGTGGGGTTTGTATGACGTAGTATCCATGTTTGATCAATGCTGGCCTCAAGTGCCAACAGGCGCTGGCTGGAAGGGGGTCTGTGTAAAATGGGGTCTAGTGTAATAAATCATTCCAAATGACCAGCTGGATTGCTTCCTCCCCTGACAAATTCCTCCAAAGTCATCCGTAACATAAAATAAAAAGCACCAAACTGCAATTCCCACTGTTACTCAGTGTGATATAAACAAGCTAAATAGTTTTTACTGTCTTTTATTGCTTTATAAACCCATTACCTTGAGCCACACTCCCAAAATCAACAGGAAAGTATCAGAACTTTACTAATCCTTAAGCAGATGTCAATGTGATTAATTTCCTAAAAAAAGAATTCCCTGGAGATATACTGTTGATACCACTTTTAAAACTCCACTCAGATATTGGCAGCTAATCATGCATGGAAATAAATAGAGGCAAAAACACTTTGCCAATAACTCATGTCTTTTAGATCCTTAAGATTTAGAATTTTATTTTTATATTCACTCAATGGATTGCTTCAGTGCTGTGATAACACTGAGCATCAATTGATGTTCCTAGTTTTACACGTTCCTAGTTTTATGGCCCTTGTAGCCATATATATTTTAAGTTCTGTCCTGTGCCTAATTTTTTTAAACCTCGCATGAAAGCAGCACTAGTTTATTGTTTCTGTACAAACCAAATCAGGTTGTTGAACAGAAACACCTTAATGGCTTTGATGTCAGTGCCCAAAGAGGCAGTAATCCTAAAATCAGGTTAGGTGCAGTAAGCTTGAGCAGAAAATAAACATGAGAACAAAATGAACCTTTGAAATTAAAAAAGTAGCATTAGGTATAAATACCCACAATCTTTTAAAAAATTAAGCACCAGGGAAAGAAATGGTTATTCTGGGTTCTTTGGGAACGTCATTCATTAACGTTTATGCTCTGTGGTTGCATAGTGAGTCCTGTAAACTGGAAGCAATCTGCCTTTTAAATATACTGCCTGTATTAAAAATGTCTGAAGTAATTTTGAAAAAAAGCTTTGTGTATCTCTTGGGATCCCTGCCTGGCTGTGTAAATGGTATTTCACTTGTGAGTGTCTCTCTGCGTGTTCTTTTGGCTTGTTGGGTGGTCTGGTTGTTTTTGCAGTTCTGAATGAGGACGTTTTTTAGTGAAAACTGTTACAGATTTAACCTGTTGCACTGCAGGGTGTTGTAACAAATACATTCAGTGTTGAATAAGGGGATGTTTCCATTGCAAAGGTATGCCCATGGGTATAAATAACTACTTGAAAAAACCTCGCCAGCATTATATGGAGATTTGAGAGCTATAGCTTAATCCAGCAGCAGTGGAAGGGCAAGGCACAGAGGGAAAACAGGGTTATACTGTCCTTAATAACTCGTGCCTTGTTTGGGACTGAGACTCGAGGTAATTTCTTTGTACTACTGAGGCAGGAACTAGGGCATTAAAAATCTACAAACAGGTTTTAGTGAGTTCAAGGTTTGTGCTGTGTGGTGGTGCACAGTCTCCCATTGCTGGTGGGATAGTCTGGCCCCTTTGAAGCCAATAGTAGAGTTCTCCTTAGTTCCAAGGAAGGTGGGAGTCTGCCCCCCACAATGGGTTTTTCATATTATTTGTAGAGCAAAGGCCTGATCCAATATCCCATCTCTCTGAAACTGGTGGAGCATTTACACATGAATGAGAATTAGACCCAATCCAGAGCACATTTTACATTTAGAGAGAAAACCTCAGCTGCTTTTGCTGTTTAGCTGTATTTAGGTCATGACTGCAAAGTGGAATTTCCCTTCACCAGGTTCCCTTCACCTCTCTTTCTATGACACAATTTTATAATATCCATGTAGAAAGCTACAAGAGATGCTCAGATTTTTTTTTT
>VYZP01013892.1:30818-52246 GCA_013400635.1 Hypocryptadius cinnamomeus
TTTTTTTTTTTTTTTGCCTCTCTACACCACTGGGACTCTCCATTCTCTGATTCTCTAAGCAAAATGGCCTGTTTTAAAACTGCAGTCCTTTTATTATAGTCTTTCTGCAGAGTCAGTGGAACCATTTGCCTTCCAAGTTATCTTGCATCTAAACATCTCCTAAGACACCAGGCTAAATGACTGTTTACAGAGAACAACCACAGTGTCAGATGAACAATAGTTGGGGAGCTCCTGCAAGGACTTTGGAAATTTTGCAACATCCTGTTGCTGAAGCACATTTCATGTTTTCAATACTGGCTACCTTCCCAAGCCAAGAATAAATGCACAACCCCTCCCTGGAGATATTATCATCAAAATAAGCTATTAGGTTTGCTGGATCAATGGGTATAGTGGGTACCAAGGCTGTTCTGAGTTCTTTTCCAAGCTCAGGTCAACTCCAGTGCCTCTCTTCCATCCTAACTATGCTGTGCTCACTCTTTTCTGACTGCCCTTCCTGAGTTCTCTCACCATTTACTTTTGTTAAATATTAATTTCTTTGAAGAAGTGACCCAAGAGCATGCATTTCCACCAGGAGTTGTTAATTACAGACCCAGTGTAGCCTTGACCCAGAAAAGGATTTCGGAGAGAAAGGACACCTTGGACAAACACCACTATGTGAACAAGGGGACACGGAGAAAAGGCATGGTGGAAAATCCTCCTTGCTTTCCTTCCTCGTGCAGATTTGCTCCTGGATATCTCTGTGTGTGTGTCTGTATGTCTGTGTGTATGTCTGTGTGTGTGTGTGTATTCACACTCCCTTCTGCCCTTGCCCGTAGCCGGATCAAAAGCAACGTGGACGGGAGGTACCTGGTGGACGGCGTCCCCTTCAGCTGCTGCAACCCCAGCTCCCCCAGGCCCTGCATCCAGTACCAGGTCACCAACAACTCTGCCCACTACAGCTACGACTACCAAACCGAGGAGCTCAACCTGTGGCGCCGTGGCTGCCGGGAAGCGCTGCTGAACTACTACAGCGGCATGATGAGCTCCATGGGCGCCGTCATCCTCCTCGTCTGGCTCTTCGAGGTAACCCTTCCCTCAGACACACTGCAGTGAAGGGCCAGCTCTGCAGAGGCAGGGTGGTTTACAGTGTGGGCTTCTGAGTGAAAATCAAATCTGGTTAAAAGAAGTTCCCCCATTGTTTGGCTGAGAAAATATCTGATAGCTGAGGTAAGGGCTGAAAGGTCCCAGGCTGGAAACAGAGGTGGAGTGGGTGTGGGATCACAGACCCCTCTTAGCAGGGGGAGAGCCTCGAGAATCCCACAGCAAGAGGGGAAAAAGGGAGTGATTTTCTGCCAAAGGCAAGGTGCTGAGCAGGGAACAGAGTGCAAGGGCTCTGCTGTCCAAATGCATTAATTTTACATGTGTCACCATTTGTGGGGAACAAGAAATACAAAAAAGCAGCACATCAGAAAGATGTGACAGTAATTAGTGGGACAGAAAGTGCAGTTAAAGAGTTTACACCCTGAACAAAATAAGGCTTTAAGCTGCACACAGGGGAACGATTTCAAGGCAGTGTGTGGACCTTCATCAGCTCCACCAAGGTATTTGATCAGAAAAAGTGGTTTAGGAGGAGCAAGTGGATTAAATTCATTTTATTCTGCTTCCCAAAACCACAACGCAAATGCAAACAGGTGCCAACACTGCCCAGGGCAGGTGTCTGTGGGCACCATGACCCAAAGTGCAGCTTGGCTGATAAAATACTGTTCATCCAATGCAATGGATCTCCTGCCCCTGGGAGATGGCCAGTTTTCTAGCCAGGGTGTTTAATCAACACTAATGCTCAGGCCATGTGGGCTGGCAGTGGCACGAGAGCTGGAACGTGAGGTGCTGGATGTGGAGATCAGGCAGGACCTGCTGGTAAAAGGAAGAGTGCAGCAGATCCTTTCCTATCCTTGGAATGTCTGCTGCAAATGGCATTGCCTATTTTAAATGATTCAGCTGCCTTTAAAAAAATTTAGATACATGCAAATAAAAAAAAGATGAGTTACATTTTGATACAAGCACTGGCCTACAGCATTCCAGGAATGAAGATGCTTTTTAGAAAATAAACACCTACCTAAATCTGTGAACTGAAAAAAAAATAATCATGACGTTACTCCATGTTGTGTTGTTTTAAAAATAACTGCTCCGAACTGCAGAGAAATGTATTACCTCATTGCACTGTTATTCTGCTAAGAAAAGAAAGAGAAGGTCTTTATTTTAGCCCAGATTCAAGTGCAGAGCTCTTGAAGAGAGGGGAATTTCAACTGTATTCAAAAGTCAAAGAAATTCAAACACTCAGGGGAAAAATGCACAAAAATACCAATGCAAGAAGTCATGACTAGGAGCCTGTAACATACCTCTGCTAACTTGCAAGAGATTAATGACAGTGATATGTTAACATTAATAGCAGTGATAAAAATGCAGTATTTTATGCCTAACAACTCTTCAAAGTACACCTGGGTATTTTTTTCAGCCTCTGGCATAATGAGAAATAAGATCTTTTCTTCTTTTCTTTGTCTTTTTCAAAATAGGTGAGACTTTTTTTCAGACAATCAGATGACTTCTAGGGCAAAACTTGAAAGAAACAACACGATCCTGGGTTACAATAACTTGCCCTCCTGAGTATTTATTACTTGCATGATATTCTACCATAAAGGGACCAGATTTGGGTCTGAAATTCCCTTTGCTTTTAAGGCAAACTTTGAAGGGAGGAAGCAAAGCAGGAAACTGACATTAATTTAGTCTCCCTTGAAATAGAACAACTTAAATTCCTTTAAATTCCAGTCAGGATAGGAAACAATTTTATGCTGAGTAGGAGGGCAGCAGAGGTTCCAACTCCTGGCCAAGGTAAGTGTGGGTCTGAGCAGGGTGAGCCCAGGGGCAGTGGTTGTGCTGGCTCTGTGCTTCTCATTTCCATGTTGACTGACTTCCTGGGAAGGCACAGAAATGTGCAAAAGGAAAATCCTGGGTTGCTTTACACCTGCAGCCACCGTGGACTCAAACCAGGTACTTCTCCAGCAAAGCTCTTCTGGGGGCCGTGGAAGACTCTTCAAGCTGGGTTGCTGGAATTGAGGTGTGGGAGTGGGGTGAGAACATGGAGGGGAAATACTAATCACAGCTGTTATTCTGAGCTGTAGAAAAAGGTAACATGCCAAACAGGCACAGGGATCTCAGGGAAGGCCATTTCTGTTTCACCTTTCTATATCAGGCACGAGGAAGAATGAGCCTATTTTGAAACATCAAAATTTCTATTTGAAAAGAATGCTAATATCTAGAAGCTTCTTTTCCTAACAAAAGCTGTAGGCTTCCCATGTGTGACAACCAGTCATGAGGATGACAAAAAAAGATCACACCCTGCTCTGGCTAAGCCGCCTCAGGCTAAACCCTGGCAAACAGATGGGCTTCGCTGCAGAAGGTCAAGAAGAGCAAGCCTGGATGTCTTCTTGACCTGCCTCAGCCAGCAAAGAGGAAAAGAGGGGTTCAAGGGTGCCCTGAATAAGGCATTTCAAAAGGAACAGAGAGCTGAGGCTGGTTCCTGAGATGCTCCAGGTCCTCCACTTGTGCAAACATGTGGATCTCAATAGGTCACAGCTGCCACGACAGCCAAGATCCTGGAATTCACCTCCCATGTGCCAGGGAGGTGGACTGGGCCCAGGCTGAGCTCCAGGAGAGCACTGAGACATTCACAGGAGGCACATTGCATGTCCTCGTTGGAGAGTAAACTCTCTGATGCATTAGCAGTAGGAGTGAACCCCTGGTGATCTCCAACACCAGCCCACAGGCAGCAGGGACCCTCCAGGCAGACACAGTTTGCTCTGTTGGCCCAGCTGGAGAGGCTGAGCGTGCTGTGGTGCAGGGGATCCACCTGCCCAGCCCATGCAGCCCTAGCCCTGGAGAAACACTGTGGCCATGTTCTTCCTGGCACTTTAAAGTTGCTCTAAAATGACAAGAGGTTCCATGACAGGGAAATCAGCCTCCTGAGCTGGATTGTGGTTAAGCTCAAACCTACAACTCACAGACTGGTTAAGGCTGGAGGTTTAACAGTGGCCTCGCCAGGGCTGAGTAGGGGGGAAGAAGGATCACGTTCCTCAACCTGCTGGCAATTTTTCCTCTAATGCAGCCAAGGATACTCTTTTCCCACTTTGCCACAAGGGCACATTGTTGGCCCAGGGACAGCTTGGTGTCACCCAGAGCCCCAAGGCCCTTGGCTGCCAAGCTGCTGTCAGCCAGTCACCCCCAGCATATACTGCTGCATGGGGTTGTGCCTTCCCTGGTGCAAGACTTCAGCTAAACTGGTGGTCCCAGACTCTCTGTGATCATATAGGAGCGAGACTAATTTACCAGATCCTTGTCTCAAACTTCCTGGGCTCTCTTCTCATGTGGCAGAGAAGGCAGGCTCAGATCAGTGGAGGTGACAAGGAGACAGACATTTTGCATTGCTTTTAAGGAATCTCAGATTCAGGGACTCAAAATCTTGCTTAGAAGATTTTTTAGGGTTTTAAGAAAATGAAGTCTTAAACTGAGTGAAAATGTCACAAAATCTCTTCCAAGGACAGGTCAGATGCTCAGTGCTGCACAAGCACCTTCCTTTTTAAAAGCATGATAATATTTAGTGACTTAGAGCCATCCAGGAAGCCAGTCCACCTACTTTGGCTGTCAAATAGTGGCACTTGGCAAGTCAATCACAAAACGAAGCTCCTGCTGACGTGCAGCAAGGCAGCACAAATAGAGAGCAGTGTGGAGGCCATTTCCTGCACCCAATCCTGTTAATCTGCACTTGCCACAGCCATTGATTTCAAAGATATCAGCCCCATGAGTGAGAGCAGCAAAACTGTGACTCAGAGTGGAAGGAAGATGTCAAAGGCTTTGCATCCCAAGACTAACATGATGGGATTTGTCACTTGTTGTGACTTTTATAGAATAGTGCTTTAACTGATTTAAGTCATCATATTATTGGCTAGATGAGACTATTTCCAGACTCAGAGCCACTAGAAACTTCCTTAGTGACCAAAGTGTGGCTAGTCATACATTCCTGTGTTAAGCAGTATGAACATTTGCCTTTGGGTATGGAAGTGTTTGATGAAACTTGTTTGTTTGACCAATGTTTTTCCCTTTCTGATCTTGAGTGAAGGCAGGGAAATATGAACATCTGCAAATGAGAGTAGACAAGTGTAGCTTTAGACTTGCAAGAGTTTGGAGACACTGATCATATACAAGCAGGATGACTGCAGTAGAGAGGCTGATGGATGGTCCATGCAAGCACATGCTTGGGCAGTGCCTCGAGTCCAAAAGCCAGATGTGACTTCTGCCACTGGCCTTGCCATGTGGCTGCATCCCAACCTCAAATCTGCCAGCCTCTTTAGCCATCAGGGTTGAGGAGGACCAAAGGTAATCAGTTCCTTGGGAAATTGGATAGTGTGACAGAGGCATCGTACTTCCCTTAGAGAACAAATCCCGTGAGGTCCTGACAGCAGTAGTGTTCTCCATCTGAGCTTTACCCAGCACATGAAGGACCAAACCAATGTTGCTGCTGCCCCACCCCAACCACCAGCCCTACCATGTCACCAGGCTGCCTCTTCTGGCAGCTGCCCTTCTGTCCTTCTCTACTCTCATCAATCAATGTGGTGCTTCACAAGCACCACAAGGGTGAGGTCAGATTGTTCTGAACGGTGTTAAAAGGCAGGAGACGGGCTAAAAACACACTTTCTCTCTGGAGGCAGGTGCAGGGTGTTGCCAGTGTCAGAAGTGTTACACGGTACAGCAGAAAAAGTCTCCGTTGGGGCTGCTGGGATTAGGTAATATTTAATCAGAAACATAAAATTTGTTTCAGGTGGAACCAGGGAAGGATCACCTGCTGCCTTGGTTTCCTTATTTGCACATACCCATATTAAAACAAAATCAGAATCTGAAGCAGACAAATGAATGGCTCAAATCCTAACTCTGCTCCGTTCTGCAAAGACACCGATTCATTAATATCTCCTTGATCAGCTTAATATACTCACCAAACATATTAAGGTCAATGCAAAGTCAAAATATTTAGCTAAAACTAAGTGGGTGGTGGCCAAGGACGGTGCTGCACATCCAAACTGCCTTGTGGACATCCAGTGCACAGCAGCCAGGGATGCACTAAAGCCTCCCAGGAAGGCACTGACACTGCCGGGGCCGGTGGAGAGGCCCCTCGGGCACACGGCCCCTCGGAGCTCTGCTGACAGCAGCAGCCCCAGCTGCCCCCAGCAGGGCACAGGGAGGGTGGGACGGGAGTGTCCGGGCCTGGCTGACGCTCCCTGCCTTTCCCGTTGCCTGGCACAGATGTCGGTGATGGTTGGCTTGCGCCTTCTGCACACCTCCCTGGAAAGCATCGCCAATCCCGAAGACCCCGAGTGCGAAAGCGAAGGGTGGGTCCTGGAGAACAGCCTGAAGGACACTTTCAAATCTGCGCTGGAGAACTTGAAAAAGCTGGGTAAGTTCAACCAGGTGGAAGCAGGAGCCGAAGGGGCCGAAGGCGAGGAAGGCGGGAAGACGCCAGCCATCACAACAGTCAGTTGAGCTGCTCATTGAGGTGGACTTTTTCTCAGAGGAAAATAACACAAACTGAGAATTGTGAATATATCTACATTTTAAAAGCTATGTATCAACCACCAGAATACACATTTCTACGCATGTTCGCTTTTGTACGTGGGAGCATACAACATAGTGCACCTTGGGATAAAACACTTATCCACAATGTGAGTACACCATATCCATATCCTTCTGGGAATATGACCCCAACTAGGACTTGCAATATTCACATGTTCCCTTATCAGAGACAGTTAGTTTAAGAAGAAAAAAAAAAAAAAAAAAGATTGCTGGCATCACACGGCAATTCATTCCATCTTATTTTGAAATTAAAAGTGGAATTTGAAAAGTTAATATTTTTTACTCAAGTTGTTTCGTCAGCATACTTTCTGTACTTCAGCTTTTAAAGACAAACAGATTGGGTTTCTGGAGAGTAACATGATAGAATTCAAAGAAAGAACAATTTCCAGAATTGTATATAACTTAGTACACAGGTATTTTGACAAACCTCTCATATGTGATTTTTGTTAATGTGCTAAGCAATGGTATTTTCTGCTGTATTCTTAAGACGTACATAGAACAAGATACAAACTTATGCTGAGAATTTATGTACTAAGAAAAAATTGTAATTTAATGAAGCAGCCAAGCATCATAAAAACGACATTCAGGTAAGATTGAAGGGGTTTATTTCTCAGGGTTTTTTGCAGGCTGTATATCTTGAATGTATGTGTTGTAGACTTATGCTTCACCTTGTATTTAAATTCTTTGCAGAAGCTTAGAAGATTCATCTTTTAGTGGGTGGAATCCAGGCGATGAGCATGTGCCAGTTATGGTTACTCTGGACATTTTACAGAGTATGCCATCTCATAGCTTGCTCCAGAATATTCAAGCCCAACTATATTTAAGGCAAGAAAAAAACAAACACAAATCCAGGCCAGTTAGAACTCACACTTTAAATGTTTTCCAGGGGCCTAGAAAGTGGATACCATTCATCCACAAGTACATCAAGCCTCACCCTTTCAGGCCAGGGAAAACTGGGTTTAAATCAATGCCCAGTGTACAAATTTTACTTTATCAGTGAGGGGGTACTCCTCATTAGATCTTTTAAATCAAAGGGAAGGCACATTTTGCATATGCTGCATCTCTCCAAACTTAATGTCATAGCTGGAGGATCCTGTTCTCAAGTTGGAATAAACCATGGAAAGAGTTTGCTGTGGCGTGCAGCCTCTAATAAGGGAACAGAGCATCATCTTGAGTTTACTTTGCCAGATACTTTCAGCTAAAGTGAAAGAAACCCAAGAGAACAAGCCCCAGCCCCTGGCACCAACAATTGCAGACACCTCAGTCCCTCCCTGCAAGCCCAGGTACCACACTTACTTTTACCCTGGCTGTGCAAACCCTCTACTTCTTGGGGGTGTACCTGGGAGGGGTTTCTCAGTGGGTCCCTTCTTCCTGGCTGGTGGCCGGCCCTCAAAGGGAGCAGTGTGTGCAGCTGTGTCACCACTGCACAGCCCCCTGGTTTTCCTTCTTAATCACTTGTGCACTTGCCCCAGCAGCACTCAGCTCCTCCAGCTTCTGTCCCAATTCTTTCTAGGATGGGCAGTTCAAGGCAGGACAAGTAGGGATGTGTCCATACATCACACTGTAGTTTCCATCCCAGTGCCCAGGCTGTTTCAGGACACCTGCACCCAAGGTTTCATTTTGACAGGCGTCTGTGGTGTCCTTTCACTTCCTCAAAGCTGGTCAAAGCTTTCAACTTTAGTTATGGTCATGAATTTAGTTACAGTAATGAATTAAAAAGTCACTCTCCTCTTCTGTGCATAAGACTAGGACAAGGGCACTGACAAAAGGCCAACTTGCTACTCACCACAGCCTATCGTCTCTCGCTCTGCTGAGGGACAGAACTGTACGAGCCAGAGCAGCTCCTCCCTGCTCGGTAGGACGTCACTGGGGCCAGCTGCCCCTCTCAGCTGGCCCATTAGAGAGGAACAGGATTGTGGATGGCACACGATGTGGCCACATGTACCAGAGAAGGGCTTTTCAGAGCAGTCACATGTGGATAGGAGCTGCGTTACAAGGATTAATTACAGTCTTTCCTTGGGAGGCTTCAGCGAGCTGTGATCTATACCAGTTATTTGACTAGACTGACTTTTCAAAGAGATCTAGATTTATTGTTGCCCTAGAAATCTGGCTTAGGCCACTAATTTAGACAGGACTCTCCAATTATTCGTGGTCTCTGGTTTTTATCAGCTTATTGCTAAAGCAACATAACAAATTTTCAAACCATTTTTTCAATGCCACACTGGAGAAGCCAGTTCCCAGCGCAATGGTATCAGGCAGGTAAAGAGATCATCTGAGACAGGTTTATGAAGAACAGTACTACAACCAGGGAACAAAGAGCATATGGGCTAAATGCTGTCTAAAATAAAGCCTCCTGGTTGATGAAAATCTTTGTGACATCTTATGATTACCACAAGATTGTAATATGACTGCTTTGTACAATATTACATGTAATATATCACTTGTCCAATCTTACACATACTTACTTGTGATACTGCAAATGCTGTTCTAGATAAAGATATTTCTGCTGACTGCAAATGTAAATTTAGGTATTAAAATGTTATTGCAAGTAAAGATCTCTTTAAAGAAAATGTTTAAATATATACAATTTAATACAGATTTCTTTAATTTGCATTACTGCTGACTTTTTCCTTCTGATTTCATTTTCTGGATCTGTTTTATGTGTTCCTATACGTGGGAAGATTTTCCCCACTTCTATATAATGCTCTGAGAGAAAGCAAACCTTCCTCTTTTCACGTGCCCACCTAAGCTCAGGATGTGCAAGAAGACCCCTAAATCACCTGCCTCTTACTAGAAACAGAATTTGCTGTGCTATTTTAATAGCATCCTCTTGTAGTACATAGGAATTAAAACATCTTCACAGCCATTAATGTGATGTTCTGGTCATGCTGAACCAGTGAAACCACTGGCATCCTCAGGGTCTTTGACAATCAGCTGGGTTTATAACCTCTTTTTCTCCCCCTGTTTAAATCCAACTTGCAATGGGCATTCAAAAGAACACATTGTTCTTATTTTAAATTTAAGTCTAAAGCTCAGAAAGTCAAATCTCCCTGCAGCAATCCGACAACTTCCAGAGCCGTGCCCTGATTTTCAAACTAATAAACTTCAGAAGGATGTGAACTTAATTCATGCAAACCAGGCCACTTCTTTTTAGGCACCTCCATATGGATTAGCAGCTTAAATCCAAGTACCCAGACCTCAGAGTCAGCCCAAGGCCTTGAAGTGTCAACTCTTAAGAAATATCACTTTTGAGAGAATGACAAAAAGTGCATTATTTTACCGATGACATTTATTTGAAGGGACACAGAACATTGACTAAAGTGCTTTAAAGGAGGAAATATAAACAGCTTCCTTAAAGCTATTAGTTCCTAAGTAGCCTTAATACAATTGATAAGATTAGCCTCCATGCATTACATGGGCTTGGGCATTTGGTAATACCACACAAATACAAGTGTGCAGCTTAGCAAAGAGCATGGGAATGCTATATTGGGCTCACAGGCACCACGGGCCTCCTAGCTGATGGGCTGGGAAGATTTTCAAGGCTGATATAAAGAAAAAGGGATCCCAGCGAAACAGTTCGTGATTTACACCCAACTTAGTTGTTTTGTGAAAGAGCCAATGCTGTTCTTAGCATAATCAATGGAAAAAAGGGACGGATCACAAATGCTTATTAAAAAAAAAAGAAAGAGCATTATTAGAGATTAGTTAATTAAGAGATAAGGCCAGAAAAATAGAATGGAGCCATGTGATAACAGCCCCCTGTGGGGAAGGCACAGGCTTAGGCAAATTTATTTCTGGCAACAGCAATGCAGCTATCTCAAATCTGAAGTCATGCCTACGTGGACCATTTTCTGATTTATATCAGCCCTATAGTGTTCAGTGACTGACTGAAACACTGAAGTAGTAAAACACCTCTCTCAAAGCACCTGCATTTGCTGCTCCCATGTCATTTCATAGGTATTTCTGAATCTGGATCCAAAGCACAGTTGTGAGGTGGGACAGCTGGAGGAAACCCTGGCCTGGAGCTGAGCTCTGTAGACTCTCCATCACAGTTTCTGCAGCACCCTGTCCTGGGGGACACCCCTTTCTGCAGTTCCTCCCTAACATTTGGGAGGGCTCCACAGAGAGAGGCTGAGCAGGATTATCACCTCCCATCCCACCAGCTCCTCACAAAGCACATGCAAACAACTACTCTTGCCTGATTGTTTCTACTAAGAGGATAGCCCTTAAACCACGAGGAAGTACATTTCCAATTTGTTCTCAAAGCTCTCCAGAGCAAAGGGTGGTGCAGGAATCAGAGGAACCACTCAAATAGTGAAGCCAGGGCCAAAGGGCAGGTCTGCAGCCTGCCACCAGACTGATGCACCAAGCAGCACATCCCTGGGCAAACCAGGGTCAAGCATTGCAAAGCAGAAGTGAGGAGACTTGAGCATGTGGAACTTGGAAAGGCACAACTGCAGCTGGAGTGTGATGAAAGAAGGAGAGCAAAGCACTAAATCTCAGGTACACAATCCCCCACACTGACTCCCTTGGTAATAGGGTGAAAATGTTTAGTTCTTGAAAAAAAATCCCCACAGAAGTCACTTTGAAGTCTGTGATGGTGCAGAATTTAACAGCAGCACCAAAGAAATGCTGTGCTTCCCAGCTGGAGATGCACAGAGCCCTCGCTCCAGCCAGGCAGCAATGTCAGGATACCCAGGCTGGAAGGAGACTCTGGCTGTGTTCATCAGTTCCAGGGCACACACAGTCCCCAAACACAAAGTTTTCCTCTCACAAATCACTTCCTGCCTTCCCAGCCATCCAAATAACCTATCCAGAGGGTGGCACAGCTCTTAGACAGATGGGTGTGAGTTTTCCCTTTTACACACGTGTTTTTTCCAGCACAAACAACAAGCTAAGGTTAAAAATTACAAAAACACAGGGGGGACATATCAACAAGGACAAGGTGAATTCACAACTTTGTATGAATGAATCTTTCATTATTTACATAAATTAATCAAGAGTAATAAGTAAAATTGATGCTGTAATGTTGCTGTTGGCATATTTTAAGTAAATTCTGACAGCATTTCTTGTTTTCACCCCAGAATGTTAAATGTAATTAAGTATTAAAATTCAAATTTATTCTCTACTTCTCAAAGTTGTTTTTTTATTATTTTAGAGTATTTTAGATTATTTTTGAGATTAGATAATATTAAAAATGGATCAAATGCATTTCAGGAAACATTTTATTCAGGGAAAAACTTGCAGTGGTATGTCTAGATTTCAAATAATTACTACCACACCATATCCCTGACTCCAGTGGGAAAAAACACCTTTCTGTCCCCTCCCTCTTTGCAAGGTGGCACTCGGCCAGGAGTGCTGCTTACACAGGTAGACAATCCCAGTGCCACACACCCTCCTCAAATACCTCTCAGCCAGGTCCAGTGAAGGCTTACAAGCAGATCCCAAATCTGTCACTGGTGAAGGCTCACAAGCAGATCCCAAATCTCTGAGAGCAGGATTCAACCCCTTCCTTGTCTCACCACAACCACTGCTGCTGCAGCCCTGGAAACCACGTGCACCTCAGCAGCCATGCCTGGAGCAGGGCATCCCACCTGAGCACCCACTGTGCTCCAGGGCAGTGAAGCAACCACATGAGGTCTCGGGTTGGCTGTCCTAAATGGATGTGACGCCTCTCAATGCCTGGATAACTGTTCTTCCACATCTGCTCAACGATTTGAAATGCTGCCCACACACAAATGTTTGTCTCACACATGTTGGCATTAGAAGCAGTTACCCCCAGCCCCCCAGCTGAACGCTGTGCTTCTGCATGCTCCAAGTGACACACATGTTGTTAGTGTAGAGCATTTACCACTCCATTAGAAAAAAAACCCTCAAAATTCCTTGTTTTCAGCTCCATCCGGTTCAAGCTGACAGACAGGATCTTAAAGACTGCATTACAAAGCAGTACACAGAAAAAAAACCCCACAAAAGTTCTTTGTTTCAGAGTTCATGCCATGCTCCAAGCTTTCAGCTATTAGAGCACTTTATGAATTACCAAAACCTGACCTGGAAGGAATTATTATACACAGATGAGACGCCTGACTAGCTCAACAGCATGAAGTAGATGCTTAGCAATTACTGCAGATTTTTTTTTCTTCTTCTAGTGTATTTTGTGCTAAAATTGCACATTCATTCCAAGACTCTGATACAATCCCTGCAAAAATACTCCAAGGCTTCTTGGAGCTGTCTTTACAGGGAGCAAACAGCACCCACCTTTCTAATGCAGGCATCTCTAGTTAGAGGACACCAGTGAATTACATCAGTGAACACATTGCTGATCCCCTCGCCCTCGTTATCTTTATATAATCTTCTCTCCTATTCATTAACACACTTTGCCATCCTCCACACTTAAGAGTGCTGTAAGTACAGAAATACGTTTCACACATTGTTCCTCAAATACATGGTTGATTTCAAATCAACACTTGGGTTTTAGTCACTAAAATATTCTGCAGTGGTCTGCACAGACACCATCCCTAACCTGAGCTCAGCTGTCCCACCCTGCCCAGGGCTCTCTACCCAGTCTGGCTTTCCTTCCAGGATCCCACGCAAAGGACAAGCTGGAAAACTTACCACCTCCAAGCTCACGCTGTCTGAAAAGAGACTGTGAAAATATATATTCACAAACTGATGAAAAAGTAACATTTAATCATTGCTGTCATGGAGACGAAGATCAGTACTTGCCATTTCGTAGCTCCTACACCTGGCGCACTGCGAAACTCCTCTTACTCTCCCTCTTCTTTTTTCCTCCAAGAGAGGAGTGCTTGACAAATCTCTCCATCAAAGATGTAAGATTTGGGCATCTAATGTTTGCATGCCAGGAGAGGGGGAAAGGTGGCAGAAGAGCAGGAGAAAAAAAAAAAGAGGATGAATATGCAAAAGACTCAAGATAAATATATGCAAAGCAGATTTTATCTGTGGAACAAAGATTTGTAGAAAAAATGTTAAAACTGCCACGAATGAAGTATGAATAGAAACATACATGTATGAAACAGCAGGAGAAATAACTGAGCAAGCCTTTAAAGAGCAGCATGTATGGATAATAAGGGATGTGACTGACAGCAATAAAGTGGGAAGATGCTGAGAAATGTGTTGTTTCCACCCAGCCCAGGAAGCCTGAGCTCCAAATGGCCGTGGTACAGTCGCCTTCTCAGCAGCAGACCTGTGCTTTAGCAACAAGAGGGAGAGTGTGGTGTGCCATTCCTCTTCACGTTATTATGTACCAGCCAAGGCACCCGAAACAGCAAAAGACAACAGACTGCCCTACTTGAGATTTAGGATGGGTGAAGCAGGATACTGAGGCAAAACACAGCCCCACAGGTCCTACTGAATCCCAAAGCATATAAAAGACATTTCCAAAAGCCATTGCTCCTGTCCTCTGTAGCACCTAGTCCTGGCCAGACTGCTTGGACACACACACCCCCCTTGGTGTGCGTGGTGTGTGAGGGTGGCTACAGTGAACTTCGGTGAGAGAAATCACCATGCCCTTCTATGGCGTCTCAAGCTGAAGTGAGAGACTGTTTTAGTACTGTGCTTTCATAAATAAATACATCATAAATACTCAGCTACTTCTCAGGGCCAGCTGGTGACAAGGGGCACTGAGCAGATCAAAACCCTCCTGACATGAGCAGAGGGGTACAAGGCATGCCCAATGCCTGGTAATCACAGGGTTCTGCTTTGTAAAAACTTGAACTACTTTACTGCAGCTTATATTCCTCTATCAGTCTGTAACACATTTAACTAATACACATTGACTACTATAAGGTGACAAACAGTATTATCAACACAACTAGCTCAATGCTGTTGCATAAAAGTCACACCTGAATTAGCCATTGGAGAGCTGATTGTCCCAGAACAGAACCGGGAATCACCATCTCTCCTGACCCTTAGTCTTGAAATAAAATGGAAAATTAAAGCCCTTCTTCTCCTTACTGGAAAAAGCTGCTTAACTGTCTGAAAAGCACAGCTCTGTGGGACTTTCAGTCAGGCCTCTGAGAGTTTTCCAGTGGATGAATTTTCAGAACCTGGTCTGAAGAAAAGCACTGACAGATGGAGGGCCTCAGCCAAGGCTGGGATCCCCAAGTTCTTCCCTGTCCCTGACCCAATAGCTCAAACTTCCACAACAGCAGAGTCCCCAGACTCCATGGGCACTGCTGGCTGGCAGCAAGGAGAGGCAGGGAGGTTCCAGCTCCTCCTGGCCATGCCTCCAAGCTCCAGAGCTGCCTGTGGTGTGTGTTCTCCCTGCAGTCCCAGCAGCCAAGCAGCCAAGTAGTTTTTTATGTAGTTATCCCAGGCTTAGAGAGATGCCCTTCCATCAGTCATTGCCAGTTCTCCAAACCAACAAATGACACTCCCACAGGGTAAAGCTCACTCATAACTTGAGGTTATCAGCAACTGGAGATGAAAGCGTGCTATCCGTGCATCCACGTGGCTTCCATCAGTCACTAACAGATGGACATCTTTTGTTTCAGCAATGCTTATGTACAAAGTTCTTCCCGAGACATTGTTCCTGCATTTGCATGAACACAGCCCAAAAAGGAACACCAACTCTACTCTAATTCCTCCACATTCAAATCCCAACAGGAAAAAAAAAAAAAATAAACCAAACCAAGAAGAATTCATGGTAAGAGAGACATTTCCCTAAAGACTACTTGCCTGTACAACTTCCCGTCGCTGCTAAGCAACCTTTCAGCGTGCCTGTCCCTGAGGAGACGTGGAAGCCATTCCATACAGCTTGAACCAGCTACCCAGAGAAAGGAGAGTCAAACTGCAACGTGTTAGCTGTGCACGCAGAGGGGTAGCTGGCAGGTTCCCTGGCTTGCACCACTCCTTCAGCACCTGGAAGCAGTCCTGCAAAGGGCAAGCCTGGATAACAACTGAATCCAGAGCTGTTCCCATGAAGTCTGCAACCTTCTCCATGCAGCGTCAAGAACTCTGGGGCAATCACCACCGTACGGAGCTGAGGAACTGAACAGCTAATGGTAGAGAAGGAGATGCCTCCCTATGAAAGTTCCTTTAATGCCAGTTAAGATATGAAAAGCACCGTTCCATTCCCACTGTGATGCACGACTGGCTCAACAAAAGCTAAGCTGATTCCAACACAAAAATACTCAGATCCCAAAACCCACAGAACCCCACAAAGATGAACCCAGTATCTCTTGCTATTACCAGAGGTGCCTATTTTTATATACTCTGCTGCTGCAAAACACTTCCTCTGTACAGCAAATGTCTTACTTTAGAAGAACTTCCAGTATGATTTCTGACATCCTCATAACCAATTTGGGGAGATGTAAACTAAGCAGACTGCAAGGTGGACAGAATCTTGGCTGGATTTTCAGGCTCAGAGGGTGGCAGTGAACAGTTGGAAGCAAACCAGTTACAAGCAGAATTCTGCAGGGACTGATATTCAAGCCCAAACTGTTTAATACTGTCATATTTGACTTCTATAATCAATAATCTCAACAGCAGAATGGAAATAGAGGGTCACCACTTCCTGCTGGAGACAATTCCTAGAAAGGAGCAGAGGAGAGTCCAGGGCAGAAGGGAGGCTGACTAAAACTCAGTTGAGCATGACACGACACTACTGTGAAGAGATTTGAGATGCAACTCTCCTTGTACAATTTAATCTTCCAGAAAGGAAAACAGCTGGGATTTAATGCTGAAGGTGGGTTGAGCATCCAGTTTCTTTTCTACAAATTCAGGCCACAGAGAAAATTTTCATGACAGAACTTCTAAACAGAACACCGTCATTTAAAATAAAAAAAAAAATAAAATACACTTAAAATGAGATGCCAGGGCTCAAGCATGAGAGCTGGGCAGGGTTCACATCGAATGAGAAAGGACAGAAAAGGGTCTGTGCAGCTGCTCACTCCATGTCCACTGTCCCAGGAAAAGGAGTGAACTGCACAGTACAGGAACACACTGAACCCTTCAACTCCAGGTTGTTCCCAGTGCTAATAAAGTGGGAAGGCATGAAATTTACTTGCTTAGTGATCAGTATTGAAGACTGATTTGAGGGACATGGGAGGAAGCTGCAGAGAACCAGAGGAGAGCTGAAAATGGAAATAGTCCTGAGAATCCACAAGCACTTCATCTCAGCCAAATTCCCTGTAACATCACATGAAGTGGTTAGAGAGCTGTGGCAGCACTGGCTCTTGGCACAAGCCAGAAGGCATCAGGTGTTTGTTATCTTGGTTATAGACTTTGAGCAGAGTAAAAATGAGCCTCCTGTGGCAGACTGAGGGGAGCAAAAAGTGTTATCTTCTAGTATGAACAGAGTAAATAACATTACTGATGTGCACCTCAACCCTTATCCCTTTATAAAATGTAACTTACAATCCTTCAAAAAGATGATTAGACTTTTTGGTAGAGGTCAAGAAAGGTTTAGCTGACTGAAGCAAGTGACACTAATAATATAATCATCTTACTCTTATAGCCAGGGAATTGCAGATATTGCACATCCAGGTATTTCTGTCAGCTTGTGATTAACAAGGGGCACACTTGAAGGAACAAGCTCAGCAAAATTCCAGAAATAACATTTAAAAAGTACTTATTGAACATGAAAAGCTCATACTTGATGCTTTCAGCTTTGTTTTGTATTTTGTTATGATGGTTTTGTATCTGGGACTTTTTGTGGATTTTGCTGGGGTTTTTTTCCTTCCCCCCCACACACAATATATTCTTGATTGTACACATAATGCATAAATATTAAAGTTATAGCCAATTTATTACAGATATTATTTCCCTGATACTGAAACAATGATATATATAAATAGTTCTACATTAATATAAACAATTGCAAAACAAATCAGAAAACAGAAGCCTTGAGTAAAGAATTACCAAATTGCAAAAAAAAAAGATAAATTGTGTACTTTGCAAGTGTTTGTGGTTGCAGTATCCAACTCTGATCCCAGAGGAAAAACAAAAAATCCTTCTTGCTGTCAGTATTTTGGTTTGCACAGAGAAATCTGTCAGAATCACTGGTTATCTTTTTAATATTATGATTACAGGAAAAGAGTTTTTCAATGCAGTTACACATTATTTAAAACTGTGGCACATAGCTTAAAAAGCAAAGGAATAGCAACATCACCAAAAAAGTGGGATTTCTAAGTACCATGCACAGAAAATTGTTGGTATGTCAACCACCTTAAGTAGGGAAGGGCGAAGATAGAGCAATAAATGTCATTTTCCCCTGCAACTTCTCCATGTCTCTTCCTTAAAAGTGACAGCAATATTTAAATGATCTAATCTATGACAGGTAACAGAGACAAAAGCAGTCTGTACTTATGTTAAGAAAAGGAAATCCACATTGGCCAAGTTTCTTTATTTGATACTTCACATCTTCACTCAATACTGTTACTTAATGTTTGAAAAACTGTCCTGTACACCGTGAATATACAAAATTTATCTGAAGCATTAAATCTGTAAAAATAGGAACAATTCAGTCAGACCAAGTGTAACTGAAGACCTGGCAGACAGTGAAGGGAATTGTTTATCCGGGCTGAGACGCAGTCAGAAATTAAGACTTAACTAAAAGAACCACAGACTATAAAGAAAACAGAACTATGTAAATTAAGATTTTACTAATTTGTCAGAAGATAGAGAAGGAAAGGTAATGGATTTTATTTTAAATCAGTAAGCATAATGTGATTTTTAGAGACACCTTGGAGGTCTAATTACATACAACTAGAAAACTCACTGCCTTCAGGCACCCTCATATCAAGTGCAAATCTGCGCAGTTATAGAATATATTTATAAAATATACTATATGCAAACATCTTTACAGAGCTTTAAATCAAGCCAAAAAGTAAATATACTTGATGGGACAACAGGAAAAAAATTCAAAAATCAAAAATATGGGCAGTGTGACTGTGGCCCTGCAAAGCCAGAGGAAACCACTCAGTTTATCTGCAACAAAAAGAAGATGGGATTTGCACCTTAAAAGTTGACTCTTAACAAAAATGAAGAAAATATCTTCTGTGCTTCTGAAAATTAACATAAAATTAGCTTTCGTGACTTTTACATATTATTGTTATCTTAAAATAACTTCTAAAGCACAATGTCAATCCTTGAATACCAATAACCAATCACGTAATTGAAAGTGAAAGGGTTTCCCAGCTAAATTCAAATTAAAAACTACATAATTCTAAGGAGTGCAATGCTCTGGAAAAAGCTTTAAATTAAATTATTTTACTTGTAAAGCTAGTGTTAGGTTTTTTTAGTTAAAAAACAACTGGAAGCAAGAAAGCTGCAAGAGTACAAATGACAAAATCCTTTTTAGATACACCACGTGAAAGAGTGAATTATCCACTGATGCAGACAGAAACATCCATTTGCTACATTATTCGCTTCCTTACTTCATTCCATTGCATGTACACACAGCATAAGTATTAAAATGCAGAATAATAAATAAACCGGCTCAGATTACTAGCAAGGGGCAAAACACAATCCAGAATTGTGCTCTATCTAGTTTCTGTTTCAGCAGTCTTTTTCTCTTCAGTTCATGTGAAAAATCACAGTCAGACTTCCAAAAAGAGTCGTTCTTTTTTTTATCAGAAACTTAAGTTCATTTGCCCAGGTTCATAACCCAAGACATTTCTGTGAAGGAAGCACAGTGCAAATTATAGGACTAATAAAATTTGCTTACATAGAAAGAAGTTTACTTGATTAATGTTAATTGGTATTTTTATGAAATACATTGTAAAACAAAGATTAAATAACAGGACTGAGTTTGTTGAGGGTATTTTCCTTAGACTTTTCTCCTCATCCCTCCGTTGAAAAGCTTACTGAATTACAAAAATCTTTAATAAAGTTCCAGTCTTCAGCAGATCATCATTATAAATGCTGCCAATCAATGCCAACTAGAGTTTGATTTGCTTCTTGTGCATGTCCAATTTCCTCTGTAATACTGTGCTGCTGCCAGAGTTTTTGAATCTTTTTAAATCGTTCTTTGCACAGATGTAAGGGATTCCCACGTCTGAAAAGGAGATAACACTTATCAGGAATGATAAAACACTGCAACCAAGCACAAACACTCAGGTGTGACATACTAAGTATTAGATAACCCCATAAAATACTACAATATTTAGATAACCCTTTAACATTATTCTGTTATCAGAGCAAATCAATAGGTATTTGGATGAGTAACCTGCAGTGCTACCTTGTCTGGTGCCCCTTCCTTACAGCTCAACAGTTCCCTCCAGCCTCTGGGAACATCAAATCCAGCCCACAGCCAACTCCAAATGCAGGGTTTTAGCAACCTCTCTGCGTTGAACCAGTTCATATTCTCTGATTTGGGCCAGTTTCAGAAATAGCAAGTATTAACATTATCAAGTCCCTAAATTATCCTCACATAGGAAGCAGAGATAGGAGTTAAGACAAAGAACTATGACATTGAATAAAACATATCATAGTATTTCCATTTGGTTTTAAATTAACACAGGTTATAGAAACAAATGCACTAGATACAAATGAAATTTTCAGCCTTAGTTTCTAGTCAACTTCACAGATGCTAGAAAGATTTAACTTTAAGCAGTTTTCAAGACAACTGTTTTTAATTTAGGGAAGATCATCCATGAAATATTTTTGACCTAAACCCACATATTAACATTAAAACATCTGAAGATACTAGATGCAGCAGCATTGTCAAAAAATAATGTTACCTATATAATTAAAATTAAAAAATAATTAAAAAGTTGCTTTTCCTAATTATAGATAGCTCTATAATTCCTGTCTTTAAAAGAAGCAGTTTTTAAAATATTTACCTGAGTCCCTGGTCTGTCTCTCCATAGTCATCAAGATAAGGAGGAGGATAAAAACAGCCCTTTGTTTTCCCAGCTAAAAATAGCACCTGACATTCTCGTACTCTGGAGAGAAACAGAGAGAAGATTTTTAGGTATTGATTTTTAGGTGAATAGTGTCTCATACTGTCATAGACACTGCTTTTCCAGTTCTTACCTACTTTCATTCTGTATAATCTGCATGTACATACTTTTAAAAGCACATTTTTTTAAAACTACATCTCTCATTCTCTTCCTGTTATAACTCCTCAATAGCAGTTAAAAACAATGTCATTTCACGTCTTAATATTTGCAGGCTGCGTAAAATACTCAAGAGAACTACAAGAAAATAAAACTATTTTGCTTCTCATTAATCTTTGCCAAAGTGAAAACAGACATTATCTAACCCTTCCCTATATGCAGGAAGACAACTAAAATTAATTTTTGTGTTTTCACCAGCAACAGCAGCAAAAAAATCGAAGTATTTACCTTCATCATTTTGTAATACTTGAGTAGAAATAAATGCACAGGCAAAACAAATTCCCTTGAAAATGAAATTTGAACTTTCTTTGAAATTTTATCTTCAAAGAAGCAACCTCTGAACCTTACACCAAAGCATAGGAAGATGAACACACTTTAGTTTTTAGGTAACCCTGTTGTTAACAAAACACTGCCTGCAATCACATTTATATAACTATTAATTTAATGACTACACACACCATCTAACCCAGCAATGAGAGGAGAGCTGTTCACCTCCTTACCTAAGGAATATGCCCACTCCAGAACCACAAGTGTATGTATGTGCAGTACAGGCTCCAACATCTTCCCCTTCAAGTTCAGTCTGACAGCAGTAACTCTGAGAACACAGCATGGTCCCACACACAAGGCACAATGTTGGGGCTCTGCTTTTGTCACCACCTGATTTTGGACACCTTTTGTTAGGAAAAAAAAAAA
>VYZP01013895.1:0-21724 GCA_013400635.1 Hypocryptadius cinnamomeus
CTACAGAAAGTAGAAAACAAGAGTTTAAGCAGAAAATTCAAGGCCTGATCAGATTTGCTTTAAAGGGCTGATATTAGCACTTTCAGACTTCACAATTTCCAGCATGCTGCTTCCTTCTGGACTGAAATTGAATCTCAGTTTCCTGATAGACCCACAATGAGACCACAGAGGGCTGAGATGTTATAGGCCATGAGACAAAAAATTATGCCCACCTTACTCAGTCCTTTACAAGGTTCATCTCTAAGGTGCTTTGATTTTCCCTTTGCTCCCTGGAAGCTGCAGAAATGATAGCCTGTCTTTACTTGACACAGCAGGTACCATAAGGCAGATTCCTTCCAAGGACCTGTCTTGAGCTGCAGCTTAGACCTCAGGACAAGTTCAGGTGCTCATTACAGCCAGTTCTCCTGGTTCAGGGGGAAAAACCAATCCAAACCCTAAGCCTCAAGCTGAAATCAAATCCCCAGTCACCTGCCTCTTCAAAGAGAAATTAGTCATCTTCTCTGCAGAAGGAATTCATAGTGTGTCTCTGCCATCACATAATCTTTCTCATGAGTGATAGACTGCCATTCATGGGAAGCATTTGTCTGAATGTCCATACAAAATATAAAACTCAGATATAAAGCAGGTGGGAGTAATGTTATGAGAGGAAGTCTTGGACAGGCTGGTTCTGAAAGAAGGACCCAGGACTTTCTACCTAAGACATGCCCTCAATGTAGACCTGAAGATTTAACATAAATACGCTGGGTCAGAGATCTGTGCTCAAGCTACTGCTCCACCATACTCATTTTTGCAGAAACTGCCATACCCACGTGGCAGTTTCTTCACTTCTGTCTTCTCTGGAAATCTCTGCCTTGGTACAGCCACTTCTGTTTTTATGTGAGCCAGAACCAGAAACCTGATTCCTCTTGTTTCAGTCAGACAACAGTACTATCAGCTATTCCAACACTCCCTCTCTGGTTTTAAGCAGAAATTGCTGCCTGCTGAAGATCTCTTCTCCAGAAATTTGTTAAAAAGTGTCGCCAAAAACTGAATTTTGACTATGTAGATTTTTCTGCTGATGCATATTCATCCTCAAATAATCACATCTAGGTAATTTCAATTCCTCAAGAGTTAAACCCCATGATTTAACTGAGCACAACCATTGTTGTATGTTATTCAACAATCGTGAAAAGTTCTTTCCTCTGAGAAAAGACATAAATGCCAATGTTTTCAAACTTAAACCTCTGAGAGCTAAATTAATTTCCAAGGACAATAACATATGTGAATTGAGTGCAAACAATAAGTACGACCTGACTCAGAAGAACAGCAATGAAATTACACACTCCTCAATGAACTTGTAAATTATTTCTGTAAACAGAAAATCAGAAATTAAACAGGCTCCTTCTTGGCATGGTAATTAAGGCTCTTGGTTACCATGCAAGATGCTGTTACAATAAAGGCTTTTTAAGAGGCCTGTTTTTGTTTCCTGCTTTGATGGGATAAAAAGATTTTGTGAAGTTTGGGAAACAATTGGTTTCCCTAAATGCAATCTAGATCTTGCACGTTTCACCTGGGTACACTTCAAAGTCATTTTTGCTGTGTTTATGTTCATCTTTCAGGCAGCTGAACTACTGGCAGTTGTGTTGATTACTTCCTGGAAACCTCCCAGAGAATTTGCAAACTTCTTTAAAAGGTTGTTAGGAATTCTTCATGTTCTTTAGGTAGGGTATCTTTTCAAGGAATTCTTCTTTCAATGCTCTCCCAACAGCAGCTGAAAATCAAGAACTATAACCTCCTCATTACACGTTTAACTGTCTTTACTCTTCTACTAAATGACTCTCCACTAAATGGCTCTCTTTTTATCTTAAATGCAAATTTTACAAAGAAGAAAATACATTTTTCTGATTTTTATTATGAGAACAAGAAATAAATGGGGTTTTCTACTTTGTTATCTCCAGATTTAGAAAAAAACCCCACAAACATGACTGGGATGCTGAAGAAGAAACCATGTTCAAGTCAAGCTCAGAAGAGCCAACTCAGAACAGGTCCCAGTCCTACAACACACAGCACTTGCCCAAGGTCCCAGTGATTTTATTCCCTGGGCTCCAGGGGGAGCTTTGATTTGTTCATGACCACAGCACTAAATATATGTGGCAAATTTCTAAGTGGAATGGATCCAGGTGAGTGAGAACTTATAACTTTCAGCTTTCAACTTTCATTAAAATGTGGTCATACTAAATAACTGAAAATGAGTAGTCAAAGAATCTTTTTAAATATCTGTGATTATATATGATACTAAAGCATAGGACATTATTGCTCTGTATGTTATAAATATGTGTTTTCAAAAACAATAAGAGATCTTTAATGTCTTCCTTCTCATGTGTCAAGAGACCATCTAAATTCACACTTTTTCTTGGTTGTGATAGTTGGTCTGGAATTGATTCCACATCCAAAATCTAGAAGCCAATCTGAAGCATGCTGCAGGTCTAAGAATATTTCCAATATAGTCATTAAAGATGTGTGAACATAGCTAAATCGAGTATTTAACATAAGTACACACTTTCAACCTCAAGTTTTGGACTGCAGTCAGAGAATCTGTAGTAGAAAATCAAGCACAAGCAGATGTACTTCTTGATGTACAGATTTCCAACTCACCAACATTAACAGATCCTTGTTGCTCAGATGATTGGAGAGTTCTGGGTCACCTCTCTTGGCCTCTTGGACTTTCTCCTGTTATTGCAAGGTGCAGGCTGCTGGTGAGAGCACACTGATTCACACAGGCACGCTGCCCCGTAGGGCTGGGCTGACATGCTGCTGGACTAGCTCCCATCCTTTATGTCCAGGCTCACACAGCAGGCTCCTTGCATGAGACCATTTGGTGTGTCAGTGCTGAAGCACTCCCCTACCCCTTCCTGCCCCATGTCCCCTTCCTGGTGGAGAGCTAAAACATATCTCTTTCCTCTTGGCTTCAGATTGCTTGATACTGCAGACAGGACATTTCAGCAGCTAGCATTCTGCATAGAATTTCCCAGATTTAGACCAAAAATTCACTGAGTGTCATTGGGGTGACAGTTACCCCTACCTGGGTCAATCAATAAGACCAGCTTAGAAATTTCTGACATGTTCTTCCCCACATTCCCCTGAACAGAGAGTTAAGGGCCAGTCCTTGATATAGGAGCTGGGACTGGTCGCCTCTGGGGCTCAAGGAGTGCAGTGCTTTCTGCAGCTGAGTGGAGGCAGAGATCATCAGCCACTGTCACATCACCCCTGGGCTCCCAGGGAAAGCCCTAAGTCCCCACATCTTTCTCCCAAACCACTCCAGCCCCAGCTGAGCACAGGCAGTGACTGACCCGGCTCAAGGGACTCTGGCAATCATGGGATGTGATCTGGGGACTATTCCAGTGATGATACAGGAAGATATGGCAGCCTGAGACAAGACAGCAGATTGGCAGCCCCTGGTGACTCAGTCATTCAGCTGCCACCAGTGCTAGTAGCAAGGTGCAGGACAGCTGTGCAGGATGCTGCTGCAAATGTTGAAAGCTCTAGACACCTGGAAATGCCCTGGAGCCCCTCAAGTAAAAGTCTTCCTTCATCAGGTGGCAGCATTTAAGGCAATAAATTTCCCAAAATCAGCAGCTGCTTGTTTGACGGCCCATCAAATTGGCAGGTGGCCCCAGCTTGGTCCCTGCCTGACTGGCCACTGCAGGCCCCAGAGATGCTCCATCTCCTCTGGCACCTTCTTCTCCTCCTGGGCCTGGAGTAGAGGTGCCCTCTTGTGGCACCCTTGGAGCTCTGTCACCTCTCCGGATCGGTCCATGCTCCTGCTCCTCGTGTCCAGATCCCTGTTGCCATGAGATTCTTTCAATGCACATTGCATAATCGTGCTGTAGGTTGGGATGAGGCTGACTTGTAGTTCCCTGAATTCTCTTGTTTTGCCTTGAAGATTGTTGTGCCACTTCCCTTTTCCCTGTTTCCAAGGATCTCTCCCTATTACCATTTTTTTACTTCATAGAATCATGGAATGGTCTGGGTTGGAAGGAACTTTAAAGATCATCTAGTTCCAATCCCCACACCATGGGGAGGGACACCTCTCACTAGACCAGGTTGCTCAGAGCCCCATCCGGCCTGGCCTTGAACAACACTCTTTCACAGAAAGGGTGATAAAGTTCTGGAATGGCCTGCCTGGGGAGGTGGTAGAGTCACCATCCCTGGACGTGTTTTAAAAAAGACTGGATGTGGCACTCGGTGCCATGGTTTGGTTGAGGTGTCAGGGCATGGGTTGGACTCGATGACCTTGAAGGTCTCTTCCAACCTAGTCATTCTGTGAATTCTTTGATTCCTGTGAACACTTCTAGGGATGGAGCATCCACAACTCCTCTGGGCAAATTTTTCTAATCTTTCTCTTAGCCCCACTCACACTCCTCCCATCTTGCCCTGCTCATCTTGGCCGTGCTATTCACCATGATTCTTTCCACCATGCATCTCTCTATCTTCTGGCTGTTCTTCCTGCACTCTTGCATGCTAGCACCCCTATCCACAGAAGAAACTGTATTTGCCCAGCTTAGGTTTACCCTCATTGGGAGTGAGTTTGAGGGAGAAAAAGGAGTTGTCCATGAGTCTTTGTTTTCATTGAAGCTACTGTGAGGTTTGAGGCCTCCCAAAGCACTCCCTGCCCTTTACTGTATAAAATTCTCCCCTGCCTTTCCATAGAATCATGATCAAGAACTTGGCTTAACATGACCAGGAGTGTAAGGAAAACAGAGGTAAATCAATACCCTCAAGAATCCATAAATAATTTGAAGACCCCTGATTTCCTTCCTGTAGAATATCAGTAAAAGAAGAGGCAAAAGGAGTAGAACAAAACTGGGAGACCCAGAGAAACATGAAAGAGGAGAATCCAGTTTGTCACCCTGAATATGTAAGACCTTACTGGAAATTTTGGTACAAATTTTTGACAGCAATTTCTGCTCTCAGGGCTCATGTGATAATGAATTAGAAAAGACAGGCTCTCAGAAGACTTTTCCATCTTAAGCAGTAATAAACCCAATACTGGCTTTTAAAGTAGGGATTTTCCCAGATGTTCTCAATTGAAAAGTGCACACTCCAAACAAGCTTGTTCTCAGAAGCTGTATGGTGATACAGAATGCAGCTGCTTAAATAGTTTTCAGAACCTCAGAGTACTAGGCCATCAGAATGAAATATCATGCACTGCCATTCCTCTGTGTGTTGTCTTCTTTGTAATATTACGCTTTCTTTAGCACCTCTAACCAGGCTGAGGCCCTGGCAGAGGCCCATGTTACATGACTACACTAAAAAATTATTCTAAAAAAAATGTATAATTGATACACAAAGAAAAGTGAAAAGAATGTACCTTTTGAGTAGTAAGCATGTTTGACATTCCATGTCAGTCACCCAACTGAAAATCTACTTCATTTTTTTAGACAGCAAAAACATTGAGTGGTTTCTTCACTGTATTCTTTGACCCTCCGTTGAAGGCAGCACACATAGCAAATACATTCTTGCCATAGGGAAATGAGCAAAAGCTGGGGTTTTGGCTGCCCCATGATGTACATTCTCAGTGTGCAAGCTACCGTGAAGTGAAAGCCACCACAGAAATCAGACAACCTCACAAAACAGAGGTCATTGACTCTGATCAGCCTGTAATAACTCTGACCTTTAGACCATACCTCACAAACATTTGAGGAAATGTAATGACAAAGTCATTACAAATCGAAGCCCTTCTGTACTTCTTTCCTAGTCAGTGCTGCAGAAGTGCAGGCAGTAACACAGGTGTTGTTACAGAACATGTAACTATAGTGACTATGCGTATCATTCTCCCTAGCAGATACATTTTCTTTTTGGCAACACTCATGGTTTTAAATGAAGTAGAACTGAACCTTGCCCTGAGGAATTAAATTTAATTTGGTTGGCAGTCATAACGTTTAATAATGCCTGGAAGGTCAAGATAAAGGTTTCTGGCAAAATAAGATTGTTTCTTCTAAATACTGAGGATAATCCCTAACTGCCGTCATCTGCAGGGATATTTTCACAGAATTTTAAAGACACGAGAACCAACATGTCCACAGAAGCACTCATATGCAGTCACTTGATGATGGTAGTGTTTCATACCACACCCTCTATTACCAAGGAGATCAAAGTTCTAGAAGTAGGAAAAAAAAATCTTTCTAATCTAATGACACAAATACCTGACTATCTAAAAGGTTCACTTGGACATGATGACAGTGTTTTAGGTGAAGAACTGTATACTCCAAATGATATGACAGTTATTAGGAATGAGATATTCTGAAAGACTAATACAGCCTTTTTTTTTTTTTCGAAGGCAGGAGGCCTCCACCAAGCAACCACAGCCACAGAGCTCTGAATCCCAAGTAGATTAATAGCAGCCATTGGCTCCATTCTCGGCACGACAGCAGCATCCCAACCAAGCTGGTAGGGCCTGTGTTTCAAATAGAAAATCCACTGCAACATGTGTGAAAAGATCCCTGCTGTGCTTAAGAAAAATAATTTGGTGAAGCACATTCTGCAGATCTTGGAAAGAGCCATGAAGTTCTGCAAATACTTCTCTACTCTATGGAAATGGTTTGTGTTAATCATCAAAGTATTCCCTAGGTTCTTAAAATCTAGACATATAAACAGCCTTTTTTGTCTTTTCAGTCAGATGCATTAAACAGAAGAATCATTTAGACTGGGTTTATTTACCTCATCTCTCACTTAAAATGCTAGTGGAAATAGTTTTTTCTTGGTTGAAATGTTAATAATCCATAGAACAAACCCCAGTGCATAGCCAAGCATCTCCTCAGAAACAGTTTCTGAAATAAATAGGTCTGGAGCCTATGACATGGCTGTGTCTGATGATGCTTAGCCATTATGCCCATCCTTTAATTTATGTTTGGTGCAGTACTGCTACACATTTCATAGCACAAAACATGAACCACAAGTCACATAGTCATTCAGGAAGTTTGACTCCTCCATTAGCTACTAATCATAGCCCAGGTTTAGTAAGAAGCAAGCACCAGCTGAAGGGAAACACATTGTTCAGTACTTCATATACTGAGGTGTCAGGGACAGAATTTAGCACCAGTGCAGCAGCCTGGGCCCATCTCCTGGCACAGCAGCAAACACCAATGCATTCACAGTACATCTGAGAGTACTTCTCTCCATCTTCATTCCAGAAACCCATGGCCACAGCAGCTACCTGCTGGTTAGGGATGGTTCAGGAGATGTCACGGCAGAACAGCCACTACCCAGGAAGCACATGCTCTAAAGCCCCTGCAGTGCACAGGAAAGATCCAGACTAGCAGTGGTTTTCACCATGTGTTTTTGTAGTCCACAGACATCTGTGCTTTCTGATTGTGTCAGGCCAATTTTCTGTGGGCCATACTTTGTGCTACACACCAAAGAGCCTGTTCTGATGTTTTTTCTCCTGCCGTGGAAGCTCTGGGCCTCCCTAGTGATGGTGCATCATTTAGGAACCAGATGCATGTTCATTCCAAATACTGCTTGGTTTGTCAAGATAAGCTGATATCCACTTCATTTTACTTAAGATAATCCACTATATTTTCCACATTTCTGCGACTTGCTGTTCATAACTAACTGAACCAATTTTGCAGTGAGAGTCAGGTGAGCAGCTGAGGGAAAAAACTAGGACAGCACTGAAAAAAACCCCCAAAACAACTGGTTAAGAAAATAAATCCATTTTGAAATGTTCATCTACAGAAAAACTGAAAAGCAGTAGCTTTTGCTGTTTGTTTTTTTCAACTCTCTGAACTTTCAAAATAATTAAAAGTGTAAGGGAATCATTTTTATGAAGCCATTTTAAAATGACAGAGAAGATGGAAATGTCACAGTACAAATGCTGGATAGTTTTCATTTTACAATTATTATTTTGTATTCTCTTAACAGAACGCTTGAATTAAAATGCATTATCTAAGCATTTAAGTCATGTAAAACCAAAACAAGACCATGGTGAAAAGAACCTTGTCTTTTTTTCTACTCTTTCTATCCACACTTATAAATATGCCTTTCCTTTTGCCATAACCTTCTGTCATTCGGGGTTATATCTATTACTGTCTTTGGTTTACACCTGTACAATTACCATATTTCCTCCATTATCTAAATAATAACTTATACGGATCAGAGACTTTGTTTTTTCAGCATATTTGTTCAGTGCCTGTTGGCAGTAATTTTTGACCTTGTTGAGGGTCAAAAGCTAACAATAACCTTCTAACGTCCTTCTTTACCAAAAATTAAAAGCCACTTAACCCATGGGTATTTCTTAGACAAAAACCACCTAATATATTACTAAATAGACAGCGGTTAATAACATGTTCACCAAAAACACCAAGAAGTGTGAGAGAGTCTCAATTTAATTTAACCTTCAATAGCATACTATAGGTGTTAGGGGTTTTTTTACTGTTTTAATTATAATGGTCTTCCTCCAACTTATGTAGGGTTTTTTTTACTGTTTTAATTATAATGGTCTTCCTCCAACTTATGTTTACTGGTAAGATATTGTATAGCCTATACTGAAACACTAGGTATGAACAACATTTTGGGATAAATTCTCTCTAAATACTGAGAAGATGGTACACATGTAATGTTTAGTAGGTAATTTAAATGGCTGAACAGACAGATACAGACAGGAATGAAATTATTCACTGGCAACATACAGCAACTCCTTTCAAAAGCTTTAATTGAATTTAAAGAAGCCTACCATGAGAGACTGAAATTGAAGAATTATATACATTAATCTTGCCATGGTCTTTGAATGCGAATTATAATGTAGAGACTTTTATTGACATTTAATTTATATTTATCACAGTAGAGTAACAATGTTGTAACAAAGACTGGTTACATGTTTGGAAAATAAAGAGTGGTAATTAGGAATATACTTGGAAATTGAAATTCTCCCTTTATTGGCTTTTTCTCCTGTATTTTTTTCCACTGATTTTCCCTTGCTTTGACAAAATTAGTATTACAGCATTTCTCACATCCTCAGTACTATGCCAGCAGATTTTTAATAGGCCAAGATAATTTGCTGACACTGAGCAAAGTGAAGATCAAAATTGAGCTTATTTTTAAAATAAAAGGATGATTTTTTTTTTTTTTAAGTTATAAGTGGGAATTTTTCCACCTCACCTTTCAGAGCAGAGGGGCACAGAAGAGCTGAATATGGTAGTCTAGCCCAAGTGTATTTATTGCAGGACTTTACTGTACTTTTTTCAGCTATTGGAGAGCCATATGAAGTCTTCACTTTTTCCTTAGTTTTTTTTTTTTGGTTACACAGGCCAGTATCATACACTCCACAAGCTTGAAAAATGTAATTTTGAAGGAACTAACATGGTTACAGTTTAGGAAAATAGAGTTATAAAATTGCAAATTGGGCACGTGCCACCTCTGCACTCTAAGTTCAGACTTGAACTACCAACCAGTCTGCTGCTGACACCAAGCCCCAAGGCTGAATGCAAAGCATTTAATGACTGGCTGGGCACAAATGGTCACACGGTGAAGAGAGCTGAGGGTTGCTGCGACTCATTGATCAACTGTAGGGGTTGAAACAGCTGCCACAGTGGAACACTAAAACAATGCACGCATACATTTCATCAGGATGGAATTCCTCTCTAGCCTGAATAAAACTAAATTGCTTTCTTCCTTAACAATATTCCTGCCAACTCAGCAGAGCTCAGCGCACGTGGCAGAGTACAAAGTTTTAATGCGCGCTGCCCTGGCTATGTAGGGCAGCAAGACATGGAAACATAAATAATTAAGCTAAGAGAGAATGTTGTGCTTTGCTGAGCGGTTTATTCGCTCTGTTGGAAAGCCCCAGCCCTGGAAGGTGCGGTGAGGTTTGACGAACAGGACAGGTAACCTCTTGACACTGAGGAGAAGGACGGCTGTTCCCAGGGCTTACACATCCCTGATCGGAACACTGACCCTCTTAAAGTCTGGCCGACTTCACCTAGGGATGCAGCGTTTCTCTCCGGTTTGGATAGAACTTGGAACTGGTTTTAGCTACATTTTGTCGGACTCCCGTGCTCTTCCCCCGCCCGCCCGCCGCCCTCGGCACGGACCCGCCCGCTCCCGCCCGAGCAGCGGGGCCGAGCCCTGGCAGAGCTGCAGGGACAAGTGCCGGGTCCTGAACTTGGGTCACAACAACCCCAGGCAGCGCTACAGGCTGGGGGAAGAGCGTCTGGAAAGCTGCCCGATGGAACAGGACCTGGGGGTGTTGGTCAACAGCTGGCTGAACGTGAGCCAGCGTGTGTCCTGGTGGCCAGTGGCATCCCGGCTTGGATCAGGAACAGTGTGACCAGCAGGACCAGGGCAGTGATTGTCCCCCTGTACCCGGCATCTATAGGGCCACAACTCGAGTGCTGTGTCCAGCTCTGGACCCTCAATTCAGGACACTGAGGTGCTGGAAAATGTCCGGAGAGAAACAGCGAAGCTGGTGACTGGTCTGGAACACCAGTCCCTTGAGGAATGGCTGAGGCAGCCGGGGTTGTTTAGCCTGGAGTAAAGGAGGCTCAGGGGAGGACATTATCACTCTGTGCAACCACATGAAAGGAGGTTGTAGCCGGGTCGGGGTCGGCATCTTCTTCCTAGACGACTAGTGATAGGAGAGAGGACACAGTCGCAAGATGCATCAAGGAAGGTTCAGATTGGACATTATGAGGAATTTCTTCACAGAAAGAGGGATTGCGCATTGGAATGGGCTGCCCAGGGAGATGGTGGNAGGGGCTTCTTGCACCGGGGCTGCAGGTACCCGGGCCCGCGCCCCCCCTCCACCGTACCGGGCCCGCCGTGCCGCGGGGGCCGGGCCGGGCCGGGCCGGACCGAGGGGTGCAGTGTGTGAGGCGGCGCGCGCGGGTGCCCCTTACATAACCACGGGGAACGGGGAGCGGGGGGGGAAAGGGGGGCGGTGCTGGCAACACCCGGAGCGGGGCTGGGATGGGCCGTACCGGGGCACCTGGGCCCGCCGGAACCTTCCCCTGGCTGCGGCTTTGCCTGGGAAAGTGGGGGCTCGGGGGAGAAATGAGAGCCCAGGGCGGAAAGCAGCAGGCGGGGTGCGCACGCTGGGGCAGCGGGAGAGGCGGCGAGGAGGGCACTGCCCCCAGCTCCCTCCTGGCCGGCGGACCCTGTCGGACCCGGCCGGCCCTGTAGCCCAGGGAGCCTTACATTTCTGCGTTTAGCTGAATGGTAATAGCTGCTCCTTTCGCAAAGCTGACTTTGTTACGTGTGCTGGGCAGTCTGCTTGAAAAATTGAAATATGCAGCAGCTGACATGTTTCTCTGTCTCTTTTACAACAGACTAATACATAGTCACTTATCTAACTTGAAAAAAAAATAATTGTCAAAGATATCATAGTCATGAGGTGGGTTTTATGTGTAGTATCCATTTCTAAGGGTATTGCTTTATTTGAGATCAAACATGGATATGTTTTGTCGGCACTTTTGTTATGCTTAGATAATCGCAAAATCAGAGAATTTTTAAGGTTGGAAGGGACCTCTGGAGTTCATCTACTCAAAGGCCCCTGCCAAGGCAGGGTCACCTAGAGCAGGTGACACAGGAATGTGTCCAGGTGGGTTTTGAGTGTCTCCAGAGAGGGAGAGGGACTGTGTAGTTCGAGCAGATACTGAAGAACTTCGACAGATCAGCACTTCATATTGTAGCATAAACCAAACTAAATAAAGCTTGTTTGTTGTGCTGTTTCTTGCAGTATTTGAGCTTTGTTTGTCATCTCAAACAATGAGTGCAAATACATGTTGCAGTAGCAAAGCAGTTCCNGTTTCCTTTTTTAAGGAAAAGCTGTATGTGGCACTTAGTGCCATGGCCTAGTTGACATGGAGGTGTTCCTTCATAGGCTGATCCGATGATCTCGGAGGTCTTTCCCAACCCAGCTGACCCCGTGTTTCTGTAGATGGGAGCGGGGCAGTCCCGCAGCAGCTCCCGCCCCGCTCGGCCCGGCCCGGCCCGCTCCGGGCCTCCCTTCCCGTGTGCCCGGCAGGCGGCGCTCGCGGNTCGGACCCGGCCGGCCCTGTAGCCCAGGGAGCCTTACATTTCTGCGTTTAGCTGAATGGTAATAGCTGCTCCTTTCGCAAAGCTGACTTTGTTACGTGTGCTGGGCAGTCTGCTTGAAAAATTGAAATATGCAGCAGCTGACATGTTTCTCTGTCTCTTTTACAACAGACTAATACATAGTCACTTATCTAACTTGAAAAAAAAATAATTGTCAAAGATATCATAGTCATGAGGTGGGTTTTATGTGTAGTATCCATTTCTAAGGGTATTGCTTTATTTGAGATCAAACATGGATATGTTTTGTCGGCACTTTTGTTATGCTTAGATAATCGCAAAATCAGAGAATTTTTAAGGTTGGAAGGGACCTCTGGAGTTCATCTACTCAAAGGCCCCTGCCAAGGCAGGGTCACCTAGAGCAGGTGACACAGGAATGTGTCCAGGTGGGTTTTGAGTGTCTCCAGAGAGGGAGAGGGACTGTGTAGTTCGAGCAGATACTGAAGAACTTCGACAGATCAGCACTTCATATTGTAGCATAAACCAAACTAAATAAAGCTTGTTTGTTGTGCTGTTTCTTGCAGTATTTGAGCTTTGTTTGTCATCTCAAACAATGAGTGCAAATACATGTTGCAGTAGCAAAGCAGTTCCAAGGAAAGCATTTTGCATCTTGGTTTTTGTTACTTTGGCATTATTTTGAATGTAGATTTTTATCAGGTGTCACTTTATTTTCCTGCTTGAGAGGATTAAACAAAAAAATCTGGAAAAACATGAACCACTGGATGAAATAAGACACCACCTTTGTACTAGTGTCCTTTGTGTTGTGCTGTAGATGTCTTTAATACCCATGATCACTGATGGTTTATCAAAATATTAGTGTTTCTTAAATCTAACATTTAAAATTGCTTGCTGCAGCTCTGTAGACCAAGTCACTTACGCTGATAAAATCAACAACAAAGTGAAACTTCGATCGCTTGTCCTCTGGTTGCCCAGAAAACCTGGGTTTTTTTGCAAGCTGTGAAGTGGATACTCAGAAATGACCTCCTGATTTTCCACCACTCCAGTAGCTGGTAAATCCATTTCGGTGGATTTAATTCAAACAGCATAGTTGATAATTTGTTACAGGCTGTTACCAGTGGTAGACTTT
The DNA here is from genome assembly GCA_013400635.1 of Hypocryptadius cinnamomeus. NCBI lineage: Eukaryota > Metazoa > Chordata > Aves > Passeriformes > Zosteropidae > Hypocryptadius > Hypocryptadius cinnamomeus. The sequence continues at coordinate 13,157 of VYZP01013895.1, forward strand.
GATCGTACCTGGCTTAAGTAGGTGAACAGACCAGCAAGACAAAGAAAAGGAGGTTTTTAGTTACATCTTTAAAGCATTGTCTTCTTTAACTAAACCTTTGTGTTAAGTTCCACACTTGAAATTTTGACTTTTCTGGTTTTACATACAAGCACACACAAAGGCGCGTGTATGTATATGCAGCCTTAGATATGATATTGTGGCCTTATCAATGTTGCCCTCAAAAGCTCCCAGTGGTAGCATGAGAGTAACCGGTCTATATACTCACTTTCCATAAATACCACTAGAATGTTACAACTTCTTCTACAGTTTCAAACCCCAGATCCTACTATTAGAACTTCACGCAGCTTGCCAGAACACTGAAGAGACTTCCCAAGGTTAGAAAGCTCTGAACACCAGCAGCAGCAGCAGCAGCAAAGACTGTGTTAGTGCCTTGAGGAAGAGGAAATACGGTATTATTGTGTGCTTGAACTTCTGCTGCAAAGTGTCAGATGGACTTTCTGCACTGGTGATTGTCTGATAACAGTATTATGGCCATTGAGGTTCTGATGGGCTTTGTGCTTGACTGGACTGTATTGTGGAGCTAGAAAACTGAACTGCATGGTGAGAGCTTAGATAAGAGAGGCAGTCTGGGGTCATGGTCAGACCTAAGTAGAAGCTGCTTCACCTCAGAACTAATGGGAAAGTTGCTTCTCTGCAGCACTTGAAAGCACCAGATATCAGGTTTTGCTGAAGAGAGGTAATTCTGGTTCTTTCTAGATAAATCAGTTTGTTGCTAAATAACGTAATCTTCACTATTTGATATTCTAGTGTTGGATTCAGTTGGAGAGATAATAGGCAGTGAATCATTCTCGTGGGGAACATGAAAGAACTTATATTATTCAAGGTCATTTTTTCCAAATTGTGTGCCTGAAGAACAGGATGCAAAGTGTGTGTGCACATAGAAAAATAGTGACTCTTGCACTGTGCAGTTCTCTTTGACCATGGCTGTATGTTATAAAGTGCATAGCTTAACACATTGGCCCTCAGCAGAGTTTATTGATTTGAAGCTATCAGTTGCTTAACAGTCCAAACAATTACACTCATAATGTGTTTATTTGGATTTATAAAACAAGTGGAAATATCTAGAAATTAACATAGCTTTGAAAAAAATAAAATTTTGGTTTATTTTAGTAAGCTACCAGGCACTCTTTTCTCCAGTAAAGAATTCTTTTGCTCACAGGAATACAAATGCTTTTTCCCAAAAGTTTTGACAATAAGTGAACAGTTTGCTGTGAGAGTCAACAGGCCATTAAATGGACAGATTCAGAGAGCAGTGGGCATCCTTCAGAGAACAGTGTGCTTTTAGCTTGCTTTCATTGGTGCCAGAGTGTCCTTAAAGCAGTGGTTTCATGTGCTGTCTCGTGCTTGTCTGACCCCTTGTGAGGCTGATCCAGCCTACAAAGCTGTCCACTTGCTGCAGTGAAACAGCGCTGTTGGAAAGAATGCGGCGGGAGGTGGGCATGCCACAGCGAGTGGGTAGGGCCGGGCCTGCCTGTCAGTGGGAGAGACCTGTCCTGTGCAGCCATCTGGAAGTGCTCTCTGGGATAAAAGAATCCTTTGTTAAGGGAAGTAGCAGTTCTGATCATTCTTGTCAGCAGAGGAACCAGAGACTCCTGATGTTTGCAGCAGTACTGCAAATCATTGCTGCCATACATGGCAGTGATGTGGAAGTGCTCTTTATGTCTTTTTGTAGCATCACTGATGTGATATTATATATATAATACCTGTTTCTGTTAATTCTACGTTTTCATGCTGCATAATGAATTCACTCAAACAACACTTTCATAGATAGAAAATTGTTTGAATTGAATCATCTGAATTCCTATGCTTTATGTGTAGAAACTGTCCTAATACTCTCTAAACTATGAATATGGTCATAATGTGACTTCTTTATAGAAAAACAAAAAAATCAGTCTTTGGTGCCTTTTGGGAGTTTTTCTAAAGAAGCATTAACTTTTGAGGATTTTGGCCAAGAACAAAGATAGGTGATTCAGACTTGAAATTGCATATTTGCAGTATTCTCACATCAGCTGGTATTTTTCTGACAAAGATCTCTGATATGCATGCGTTCTACTGGAGCAAATATGCATGTTTGCCGGATAGTGGTTGATACAGAAATAATTAACAAAAGATAAAAACTCAAATCTCAAAGGTAAAATCTCACATATTCTATAAAAATGGACATTTTATGTTCACTTCCTTAATAGATGTAAAAGGAGGAGTCAAGGGAAGATATCATGCATCTGTCAATAAAGAGATAAAACTTCATTTTTATTTCTATTTAACTGTGTGTTTAGAGCTCTGGCTAACTGAATGGTATTTAAAATAGACATCTGTTTTTTAGAGGGAAAGGTTATGTTCACTTCTTTATGCACAAAACCTCTTGCAACCTTTAGTTGCAAGAAAATGTCAAAAAGAGGAAATAAAGAAGGTGCAGGACATATGGAAATTACGAAATGAGAAATAGAAAGTGGCTTTTCTTACTAGACAGTAGGCTATCTCCAAGTTGGGTAGCAAATTGCAAAATACCTGTGTCTGTTTGTTATTTTTGATTTTATTTCCTGTCATCGAGAGCACCAAGGAAATATATGTATTAGGTTCAAGAGTAGCAAATTATTTAAGTCATCGTTGGACATTATTAAACATCTTCTGTTCAGCCTCTGTTGAACTTTTTCCAAACTGAGATGGAATTTTTATATTTCAAAGTATCCACATTCAAGAAAATTATCCTTAACAGTTTTTATGTTGTTTTAGTGATAACTCTTTAGGTAGAAAACACATCCTCCTGTAGTTTTACTGTGTCTATTTCCTAGAAATCCTAAAATTTTATAAGGCATGTTATGAGTTTATGTAACGTGATCAGGCAGATAATGTTCTTGTTGCTCTTTTTGGTGATCTCCCAGTCTCTGTATTGCATCAGATGAAATCTGTCTTTCATCCTCTTTCAATTTATTCTAGCTTCATTTTGCTACATGGTAAAGTTTCTAGATTGTAATTGTGTAATTTGTCTTGAAAATTCAGGTTCTTTAAGCAGTAGTGTAATAAGCTTTTTGTCCTTGTCAGCAGATATATGCAGAGTCTGTCGGTCAGAAGGAACTCCCGAGAAACCCCTCTATCATCCATGTGTGTGTACTGGCAGTATTAAATTTATTCATCAGGAATGGTGAGTTCTGTGTCTGTGTGTCTTTTAATTTTTTTTTTCCTGATGAAAACATTAACATGTTTCTAAAAATACTTCAAGTCTTCAGGTTAACTAGTGAAAAAAAACCAATTTTCAGTGGAAACGTGTTTGGGGTTTTGATGTTGTTTACGTGATGATTCATTACAATTCAGGAAAAATTTAGTAATTATATATGGAAAGAAACCACTGATAATTATTTGTGTTTGGGACTGCAGTTCTGATTGTATGTCAGATTTATGAAAACTAAGTAGAAAAATCAGTATGATGGGGTTTTTTTTGCCCACTTATAGTTGTGAATAGAAAGAACATCAAACCTCACAGAAAAAAAATTAAAAAAACCCTGGTGCTTTTTAGTCATTTTGAGGTGTGTTTGATCAGAAAGTGCTAAAGTAAAAGCTGTAATTCTGATCTATATGGTCATTTCTGATGGTATTTTAATAGTCCTTCTTTCACAAATATAGTAGTTCTGAATCTTAGCTGTGTGCATCTATATGTCATATCTTGAAGTATTTATAAGAACTGGTGTGACTGATGGATGTCTGTGCCAGGATGTCTGATCAATAATGGACTCAAAAATGTTCTTTATCAACACTGTGGCACATGTCAGTTTATTTTTCTACTGTTTGAAACTTACTTCATGGCCTAAGTGGATTTAATAAACATGCTAATTTAAGTCCTGCTTGACAGTACAAATATCCTGATTTAAGTGTGAAAGCAGAGAATTGGTGTGTTTTCCTTAAAGGAGGGATAGGGCTGAGAGATGTATAGCGTGTGTTAATGTGATCACTTTTTATTGCAGCTTAGTTCAGTGGCTTAAACACAGCAGAAAAGAATACTGTGAATTATGTAAGCACAGATTTGCTTTCACACCAAGTAAGTATGTTTTACTTGCTCCTATTTTTTTCAGAATTTTGCTCATGTAATATCTATGAAATGATTACTTTTTGATTCGGTATGGTAGATCCAAACTTGTGGCATAACTTCTGTATTCTTGTTTTAATTGCAGTTTTTATGTATGTTATTGCAGACTGTGAATTGCTTAAATAATGGATGATTTGGTTCTTTTGTAATCTTAAGTGAGACATAGAAGTATTATTCTGTGCCTTTTTCTGACAGCCTCGGTCCCATTCTTCTGTTGCCAACATTACAGCGTGTTGCATGTTTTCAGCTTCATTGATAGATTTGAGGTTTTGGAAGTCTCAATGGTAAAGTGAAACCATGTCAAAATTTGAATTTGAAAAGCAGTTTTCAGTTACCTTTAAAGGATCTACCTGCAACACTAGTACTTGGTTTCTGTGAGTTTCAGTTCAAGTGATTTTGACAGATAATAGAAATTATGATTATTCCACTTACATTTCAGTCAAGATACGCTAACTACCCAGTATTAAATTGCCTTTTATGTTAGATACAACTAAATAGAATGATGAAGAATATTCATATTCCCAGAGGATTCTTCATTACATTTTAACTGATTGTAGGAGGAATAGGTGAGGTGGCAGGCTAGTATTATTTAGTGTTGTCAGTTTATTGCCTGTTGAGCTGGTAAAGTGGGTTTTATGCTACATTTTTCTGTTTAAATTTACTGGTTTATTCCTGCTCCCCTCTCACCTTTTTTGTGTGTTGGGTTTTTTTTCTTCCTAGTTTTGTACTTTGATAGAGAAAACTGAGGCTAAGGTGGTTTAGTTAATGTACTTTCTGTTCCAAAAATCCCTTCATGTGCCTTCTTTCTATGTGTTGAACCTTGATATAATGTATTTCTGCCAACAATTAATTAAACACATTAGACCATCAGTGAAATGTGCAATATTACCCTCTGTCTTGGGAGGGTAATAGCATATTTTACATTGAACACAGCAGTGCTTTCTGGTTGTTGTTCTTAAATACTACAGTGACCTGTATGAGAAATGTTAGAGATATCTGCTTGCAGGTTTTATTTGTGACATGTTTTTATAAAGGCATTATATTACTTCTGTATGGAACTTTCACAAACTAAAAGTGATATGCAGTTCTGAATCTCCCTGCGAGCTAATTAGCCACTTTCAAAATTGCATACTGTGACTAGGTCCTCTACAGAATTTATTGTGCAAGAGCAGAAAATGACATTTCAGTGATTTATTAGTTGTTAAGAAGGAAGACGTTCTAGTTTTGTAGGAAAAGAAAAAAGCAAATCAAAAAAGTTTGTGGTGTTTTCCTTGGGATCTAGGAAAAGAGGATGAGCCATTCTAAACTAAATGCACTTTATATGCATGTTACTGTTGATAAGAAGAAGCTTAGTTACTGCTCTTATCAACAGAGGTGTTCCTGCAGAAGTTAATTCTTTACTGACGCTGCTGTTGCCAGCACAGCTTGAAATGTACTTGCAGGTTATGGACAGGGGAGAAAACTTAGTTAAGTTAATGTGGCTCAAAAAAATTATCATTTTTCATAGGAGATTTGAAATTGGTGATAAGGAGCCTCTTTCTTCCTCATGCAATAGAGTGTGTCCTTCACATTCAGCATCTAGTAAAGGTCTGCTTATATCCTCTGCCACACACTTGTCACTCCCCTGACTGAGCAGGCTCAGCTGATAAGGTTTCCTTCTCAGCTTTCCAAGTTGCAGTGTGCTTTTTCCCACCAGGCTTCACACAGTGGTAGCAGGTCAGGTACCCTGCACAGATTCCTCCTGCCCTCCCTACCCATTGGGTCTTGTTTCATTGTTTCCCTTGCACCCAATACTCATGCAGTTATGGTTTCCTTAATTTCTCTTATCCCTCTTTCTTTGGAAGATAATGTGGCTATCCAGTCTGGAAACTGGATCTGCTTGTGGGAGCAGGGGAGTCACAGGTGCTAGAGAGAGAATGATAAGGCAGAGAAAAAAAGGGACTTATGTATATGCCAGTCATCCCAAGCAAAGTTGGATCTGGCCTCTAGGTGTAACACATTTTAGATAAGTCGATTCACCACGGGATGTGGTCAGATAAACACATGCATGTCATTAATATCTGTGCTCCAGCAGACAGGCACTAATAGTGTAATAGAGTATTAGTGCAGTAATACCAGCAGCTCCTCTCTTGTTTAGCTTGGTTTGCTTGCTAAGGCTGTTGCTGTCATTCTGTCAGAAATACTCCCTTGCTAGTGTAACTTCTCGTGTATGGAGTATTCATAAGCTATTTCTAGTGCATTATTCTCTAAGTTCTGTAACATTTTGGGATTTTTTTTTAGCACTTGAACTGCTAGCTTAGTTATTGCTTGGAAGGAAGGAAAAAGGAGAAGATTCAACTTGTATTTTGGCTGGAGTACAAAGGAACAAATTTTTCTTTTGAATAATAGTATCATTCTCTAAATGTGTTTAGTCATGTAGGTAAATGACTCCATTTCAAATGCATTCTTTAAAGCTAAATTTTTTATGCTTTCAAATTAATTCCTCTTCTGCAGTTCTACAAGTTAAGAATTAATACAACTATGAAAAAAGTAGCTTTTGACAATTTTTGATTGTCAAGGTACTTGTTCATTTCTGCACTTCCTATGCAGCTTCATTGCTGGTATGTGGTTCATACAATGTCACAAGCTTAGTTAAACAAAGACTGTAAAACTAAGGGAAGCCATATGAGTAGGGTGTTCCTTATCACGTAATTTGGATATTACATTATTGAAGGATATATTAAACTGATTTCTTTACCTGTTTGTTTTGATGAACTTTTGACACAGTAGTCCATAGCTTCAGAATTTCTAGAAAGGCTAATTTCAAAAAATAAACTTCTGGAACAAAATACTGTGTGCTGGCACAGAATTCAATGTGTCTTCTGCCAGCTTGAGTGTGCAGAGTATACACACAGCTGAGATTTATATGAATGTTATTTCATATATATGTTAGAGCTGTGCTTGCCTGAGAAGGAGTGGAGTTTTTCTCCTTTTACCTTAGTGGTCTGAAGCAAAGTCTGCATGTGTTTGGAGGGTGTAAAACACAGAAACATGGAGTGGTTTGGATTGGAAGGGTCTTATGAAGATCATCTCATCCAACCTAAAGAACAACTCACAAGCCCTGTTTTACCAAACCAGTCCTTTCATTCAGGAGCTATCAAGTATATGGTTTTTACTTACAAGTTACGCAGTCTTATTTCACGATCCATGCACGAGGATGACTGAGGTGGCATATAAATGGCTTGCAAATGTAGTAGTAAATAAAGAATCTATGGGTAAAAGGGTTGCAAGTGTAATGATTCTGTGAAGTAGGTTAAATGGCAGCTTCTGAAGGTAGCCTTGTTTTTTCCTACCTTATTTGTGTCAGTGTAATAGCAGATTTTTTTGTCATATCATCTGTTTTGGAGAAGTAAAATTAATAATTGTGTTCCTGGAAAAGTTAGGCTTGCAGGAGGGGAGGGTAGAACAAAACTCCTCCTCCTGAAACAACCAACCAAACTAAAAAATCCCACCTAAATTTAGGATTCACAACTAAATTAGCAGTTACACTGCATAGGTGTAACCTAAGTATCCAAAAAGGTTTCTAGTAGTTTTTCTCTAACCTGTACAGCTCAAAGAAGTTGAGCTAAACCTATGAAAAACTCACCTAAAGTCTGTTTGAACTTCATGCTGTAATAGAAAAAAAAAGGACAAGCTATTGTTTCAATTGGTCTCCAGTAGAAAGATTTTTGTTTGGAGGAACTGTGGTAAATAATGCAGGAATTTGCTTTCTCAAACTGAGTTAGGAAAGATTACTGGGATGGAAAGTGAGGGATGGAGGTGTGGTGAGGAGGATGCATGTGCAGAAGCAAATGAGGATGGGTGCTGTGGTGGCAGGGGTCAAGGTCTCAGGCCTCAAAGTGGTGGTGGGGAGGGGGTACAGGGAGCTGCAGTGGGGACAGAAAATGGCACTGGGTGGCAGACACAGGTGGGGAGATAAGCTATGAGAATCACTGGCAGCAAGCTTCAGTGGTGCAGGGTGCTTGCACACCAGGAGTTCCTGTCATGCTGGGAATTCCTGCATTTTATGCACCTGAGTGTTGTAGGACATAGAAGGATTTTACCTTATCATCATGATATAAAACTTCTAGTGGAAAAAACTGTACATATTTTGAGGTGTGCACAGGACAGTGCACAGGTAAAACAGCTTGCTTTCCACCCTCAGCTTCTGATATCATCAAAAATTGCCAAATGGTTAAAATTTGGGGGATATAGCTTGTGTTCTCTTAGTAGCTACATTGTGCTTTTATTTGAAAAAGCTCTGTTGTAACTCTAAAGCCTTTAGAAAAGTGAGCATGCAAAAATGCCAACTTTTATAAGCACTTTCTGCTTTAAGTTAGGATGGACATTCTTTCTTATGGCTCATTGTGTGTGTTCAGTAATTTCTGGAAGATGCATTTTTAAATTTT
>VYZP01013896.1:4208-41880 GCA_013400635.1 Hypocryptadius cinnamomeus
CAAAACTCCACTAATGGAACTCCTCCATATAAACTATTCAAGGAGGACTTCCTTACAGAGCTGAAGTGCCAGATATTCTGTAAATCCAGCAAAAAAATAGATATGCTTTAAACATGCAGTGAAGACCCAGTGGGTTCAGGACAGCCTCCAGCAGTGCTGCCAAGGCCCTGTGTCACTGCAAGTTATTTTAATGTGCAAGCACTGTAATTTACAACCAGGCTAGATTTGCACATCCAGAGTGAGGAGAACCCACGGCTATTATAAAAAACCATATAAATAAAGGGTTTTCATTAAAAGCACTGTGCAATATACAAAACAATTACTTAAAGGAATAGCAAGGAGGGGGCTGTTTTTCCTCGTGCATTTTCAAGACCAGTGTGTGAGAAGGAGCAGGAAGACAATAGTGTAGAGGTACAGAACTTCTCTAAAATGAGTAACACCAGAAATAAAGTGTGCAGGGGAAAAAAAAACACAAGGCTTTCAAAAGAAAAACTGACATTTTCTCAGGAAAAGAAAGGAAAAATAGGCAAAGCTTACAATTAAACAAAGTTTCACAAGTTTACAAAATTTTCCAAAGTGACAATGAAACCTACTCACATGTCAAGTTTATCTCCTCCAGTTTGTGACCACCAAGAAGACACTCCAGTCAGTGTCTCTGTCATCCCTTTAGCCGAGGGATCATCCCCTCTCAGATCCCCTACTTTGCTGCCTGAAATTTTGCCAAAATGAGATACGTGGGGGAAAACAGGGGAAGCCAAAACAACACTGACAATGTTTGGCAGAAGCGTGTCCCACAGCTGCTCACAGTATTTAATAAACAGGAGAGGCCAGCCTAGTGTTTAAATTACAGAAGTAAGTTTATACTGAATAACATGAACTCCTATTGGCAGCACATGGTAACAAAGTCAGTGAAGAGCCTCTACTGATGGCCACCATTCGCCAAGGGTTTCCTCAGTGGGACTGAATTCATGCCCTGAGTGACACAGACACAGCTGGGGCAGGGAAAAAGTATAAAATATAAAGGAAGGTCCATGCTTCAGTGGGGGTATCGATCTTGCACTCGCAAGATTGCACTTGCATTGTGCTAAAGCCAGGGCAAGGAGCCTAGACCTTCAGCCATGTCCAAGGAAGAAGAAGGGAAAAGCCTACGAGGTCAGCCAGTGTGTTGGCTGATGGAAAAATTCCCATTTTCCACATGGGCTGGGCATGCTGAGCTGCTGCAGAGCTGCTGAGAAAAGCACATCCCTGTCCACAGCGGTGTGGAAGAAACCCTCAGCAGAAGGAGGGTGGCAGCCCAACCTCCCTCCGAAGGGTGTGAGCAGACTGCAGCCACTATCTCTGCCTGTGGGTTGCAGTAGAGACAACACATTCATTTTCCCTGCTTTGTGAGGGCACTCCCTCTTCCCCCCTACCACTCCACACAAGACCATTAGCACTGTAAATTAAGTGTGATGTGTAAGTAGCTCCGTTTACCCTTCAGGAGATGTGGGCCAAACTAAGGCACACCGCTGTCAAGGATCCTGCTGCCTTAGTCTAACTCTGATCATTTTATTTCTGGTGCTATTACCCAAAGAAATTGCCTCCTTAACAGATGAGAACAGCACTGTAACAGAGACCAGACACTTGGAAATTTAGCACAACACATGAAACACTGTCTTACAGCACGGTACTTTAAAAAATGAACAGAAAATTGACTTGGCTAAGAACACCATCATATGCCTAAAACGCACAGCTAAGCACATGTTAGGTACTGTACAGTATATCCACGTGGATATCCCAAAGCTTGGGGCTAGGAAGCTTGGATTCAAGTATTTTGGGAATACCATTACCTGAATGGGGTTTAGAGCCAAAATTATAAAGGAAATCGCTGCTTCCATTCAGCAGCAGAAAATTATTATCTCTCCTTGAGATCTCAAAAACATTAAAACAGCTATTTCTTGTTTGAACAAGAAACTGGATCAGTTTCTTGTTCATATACTAAGTACTAATAGCCTCTGTCCCTCTTGTCTCAGGGTTAGACACTGCCAGACAGGGACAGCTACAGGACAGCCCACACTTGTGGGCTCTAGGTACTCACAGATACTCTAGAGACCCTGGTTTTGCTATCCCTCTCTGAACACTGTCCCATCATCAACATTTTAAAGTGTTTTAAACTATATACTTTCAAATGCTGAAAAAGAAATCCCTAAATAAAACAGATGAGGTAGGCTGGGGACAAGGGGAAAAGAATAGTTTGGCCCAGCCCAGACTATTTCCCCACAGATCCTGCTGAGAACAACTCAGGAAGAGGGATGAAAGCACAGGGAGAGTCAGGAGGGCTGGTAGAAAAGCAAGAGACCGCAACAACCTCAACTGCAGAAAGCAGAAATGACCATTGGAAAGAGAAGGAGAGCTCAGAGCATGAACTAAAATGAATATTCCCTGCAGGAGGAGAAAAGAGAGGATTTCATTCTTCTGAGCACTTACTTATGATGAGAGGGCAAGATACAAGTTTAATGAAGACAGTAGGTACACAGAAATTGATGCGCTAAGCACAATACACAAACCAAAGTCAAAAAGCATGTTTTGCTCCAACAATGCATTTTACTTCTTCCCTTGTGTCCACTCAACTTGTCAGAGACAGCTCCAATACTGCTGCTGATGAGTCTTATTTCTTTCATTTGTTTCAGCTTTGGACAGGCTGTGCAGAAAATGGTGACTTTTTTGTCCCACAACCTGCACAGATCAAGTTCTTGTGAAAAACCCAGTGGAACACCTAGCAAGAACACAACACCGGCTAACAAAAGAAAAGCTGAGGCTGATAAAATCAAGTCTCACAGGAGATTGTTCCAGGTGGCTGTGTGAGGGAGGAAACTGTTTCTTTAAACAATGGGCTGCCTGCCACCCTCAGCATTTGCATCAAACACATCCGTGACTCAGGCAATGAAGTGGTGCAACATCACAGGTCAGGGACCAGCTCAGTGCATATGAACAAGAAAAAAATGGATTGGAATCAACAATCCATCAGAAGGATTTCTCTAGCTGGTATCAAACAGCAGAGAGGGCTGGGTACCACCCAGCAGAGCTGCTGCCTCCCATGTGAATCTTGTCAGAGGACTCCTGCACTCTTCATTTTCTGGCAATTACAAAAATTTGGTTCTGTGCTTGCTCAGGGTTTTTGGGATGCATCAGTCCCCCTTGGTTACTTTCAATATTTCAGAAGCCATAAGGCACTGGCAGATAAAACAGCCCATGTTGTCACCACCCTGGGCTGAAGTATCATTTGCCTTGGTCCTCTTCTCTGCTTGGGAGAGGTGGATACTTGGTGGAAATTTTGTCACCTGCATCTGCAGGACAACTGGATTTGAGAGGCACCAATCCTACCATTCAAATGCAGCTCCCATTAAAAGCAGCAGAGACACACAGCAGCCTCTTCTAACCTTTTTACATTTTCTGATGAAAGACAAGGAGAAGGTCAGCCCACCAAAACCAGGCTTTTCTGTAGTTATTTTTACCTCCTCTATTACAACCTGCCTAGGGACAGGCCACCCATGGTCATAAGTCAACAGATGACAAGCTGGAGGCCCCTGGGTTGGGGTCTCATTTCCCTCCATTGCTGAGCAACAAACACAGGTGAAGTGTGACCCTGAACCAGAGCATGAAGAGATGTTTTGATACTGATGGATACTCAGCTGAACGTGAGGCAGTGTTACTGCAGGCTGCCTTCAGCAGCTTGCCTTTGTAGCATTAAAGGAGAACAAACCCCACAGTGAGCTCAAAGCTCATTTGCTTGGTTGACTGTAAATTCCAGAGGCCAGATTTGGTTGTCAGTTGCATAAAACACAAAAACAACTATTTCAACAGAATTACTCCACATGCCTGGCCCTTAGACTCAATCAGCAATAGGGCAGATGCTGGCAAGATAAAGAGGCCATCTATGCTATCATTAATGAAGTTTCAGGTAAAACATGATGCAATGTTATTTCAAAATACTGACATATTGCTACAGGTATTTGGTGCTCTTCCCTTAATTACAATTGCTGGAGAGCACTTTTTTCTCTCCAACGTTTGCTTGCCTGAAACCTAATGGCTGTGTTAGAAAGCCTGCAGCTGGATGGGCTATTTTTCTTTACTCATCTCTGTCATTAGCGTGCAAAACTTACAGAAAGGAGAATGGAATTTTTTTTTTGGATAGACAGAGTCAAGACCCTCTACAAAGAAGTACAGAATAACAGGGAATCTCATCTGCTAATCCATCTGTTGTAAAACTCAGCTTCCATTAAACAAAAGTTGTATTAAAGCAATTTACCCATGCCCACCCTCACCCCTGGATTTCTTTGCAGCACTTTGGTAAAATAAGCTCCCTCATTACCAATGGAGCCACAGCTGTCAAAGAAGCCAGTTGTTAAACAACACTTTGCAGTGATGTTATTAAAGCTTCTGGATAAAAGCTGCTAACAAGAGCAAAACAACTGTCTGGCATTTCCATCCAAGATGCTTTCTACAGTTCCCTAGGCCATGCTGCAAGGAGGACTTGCCTATTAGGGGAACATGGCACTGCAGACACTGGAGATAACCTTGCTGACAACCTGCTGAACCCCCAGCTAAGATAGAATCTCCACCTTCCATGCTATTAACTGGTTTGCAATGAAGCAGCAAGCTGACAGCCCACCAGAGACCCCACCACAATCCACAGCCATGAGGGGTGTAAAAACACCAGATCCACCAGAACACTCATATCCAGCACAGGCTTACAACAGAAATGAGAGTAAAAGAATAATTGCCATGGGATACAAAATGTGACTTTGTACCATTTGTGCCACTTAGCCATTCTTCCTAAACTTGACAACAAATGGTACAAAACCCCAAAGGTTAAAATACTCTTAAAAATTTAACATGGCCTATAAGTCCCTGCAAAGGCTCTTGTTCTGCTAGAGTAGTGTCAGACCCATCACAACATACTACAGTTGTAGACATTAAATCATTTAGTTCCAACCAGCATTTTTAAAAATCTTAGTTCTTTCATATAAACAAAAGTTATTTAAGGTTCTCATGTGAGAATGATCAGTCCATACTCATGGGCAGGACTTCTCATTGACCCCAAATGGTGAGGTACCACATGCAAGCAGCACAATATGGGTCTGTTACTGCTACAGTCTCCTGATAACAAAACTAGACTGTGATTCTATGCATGGCTACCCTGAGAAAACATTAAATAAATATAGAGCTGCTAGGACATGTGCAGAAAAGAGTCAAATATAGATTCACTGAAGAAGCCATGAAACTAGAAATAGACAACTTGACCCTAGTATCTACTAATGCACTGATACTGGGTTGAGGAGGAGTTATCCAATTACTGTTTTTCTAAATATTACAAATACCCAAACTTAAGAAAATAATTTGCTTACTGTTCTTTTCCATTTTCATTCTAATTTGAAACACCAACTTAGTTAACAAACAATCCCTCCAAAGGAGAATAATGGTGGGAACTATTGTATTATCTGATTTTAAACAGGCACACTCATCAGTGTATCTTTCCAATTTCCTAATAAGGACTTTGCAACACCAGAAATTCCAGTTCCTTCAGGGAATCTATCCTAGATTTTTATATTGAAACTCATACACACTGTGGAAATACCTGGGGGTACAGCAACTGTGTGCAGTTTCATATTGATGATCCCTTAGAGACAGGTCCTTTGGTAGCTGCACACAGCAAGGGCATCAGACACTGATGGAAGTTCAACTCCTGCAAAACTCTGAGACTACATTTACCACAAGGGTTTTAGCAGTTTCATTTTAAACACTTCGAGGCCAGAACCAAAACTCTTTCCTCTAGTAGTCTACATGGCAAATTAGAGGTGACCACAAAAATGAAACCTTGTAATACACCAGAGACCATGTGGGATTGTGGGATCCATTGTCTACAGACCCTACTGGAAAACGGATGAGCTGGTTTTGTGGTGGAAACCCCCTTTCCTCCAAGAGTACCAGATTTTTCAAATCATGCACTGACATTTGCATTCCCACCACTCCTGCCAACAAGCTCGAGCTGACTGCTGCCTCTTCAGTATATGGTGTCTACTTTCACATGAGTGGTCATTCTCCTCCAGAGAGTTTGGGGCAGATATGAAAGATAAAGAAAGGATCCAATTTCTTGGCTTTCCTTAAGAAGTTACCCTTAGCTTAAGGAGTTAGCTGAGAATCCCCACACTTTATTTCATTCAGTCTCCCCCTACTCCTTGTGCACCCCACAAGATTAATCATGTTTGAATCCAGTTTGTTCCCCTCCATTTCACTCGGCACAATCTTTCAGTATAAATCAGAAAATCATTCATAACTTCATTCTTCCTCAGGTACTGGTCACTATTCCACCCCCTTAGCCCTGCTCCCTGAGGTGTAACTTAAATCATTGCTCCTCATGCTTTATCCATGAGAACATCTCTGCCAAATACAGCCCACAAAGCCTCTGTGAAGACCTGGGTGCTCTCTGTTGATTGTAAGGAATCAGACAGGTAATGAACCAGTCTTACACACACCTGCTATTAGCAAACATTGACAAATAACTCACCTATCTTCTCCAAAAATAATTATATAACATGTGTATTGCCCATGTAAGGTAATTGACAGCACTGACAGCGTATTACTGCCCTAGTCTACAAAGACCTTTACACTTTGCCAGTCGAGTCACCAGCTCCAGGAAGGCTCAGATGCTCATGCAGCACCATAAAGCTCAGGTAGGGAGACCAGCCTGGGTCATGGACATTGTTAATGGCATCAGCATACTCCTGCACCCGGCGTAATTAGCGAGACAAATTAGCCTAGATGCCACACCAGAGTGAGCAACAGAATTCTGCATTGGCTTGCACTGAACTGTGAGGTTCAGCACTCAGGAGGCCAAACTCCACTGGTACTTTGTGTTCCTTCTCATCCTCTCTCATGCTTTCCTCCCATCAGACCCAGAGGATCCATAATAAAGTGAGGAAAAGCCATCACAAATATTCAGCTTGACATTCTGCCTAATACAGGCACTGTCTATTTTTGTGTAAGCCCAAATTAAGCCCAATCTAATGCAGCGTTACTAATGTTTTGGAGCAGGGAACACATACTTGTGCAGGGTCAGCCAGTGCCTGGCAAAAGCCAAGGTGCCTGTGACCTGCCCACAGTGGGCACGAGAGCAAGGCAAGTTATAGGGCAATATTTACATCCAGGCACAGATCTCCTTACACACTCGTACGGGTGGCACATCCGAGCGCATGCATGGCAGCCAGGTTATCTGACCTCAGTCAGATACTATCTGCAATTCAGGACAGAACAGAAGAGTTTATTTTGACTCAATGCTAGCAGAGAATGCTTTTTGCCAGAGCAGCTCACTATATTGTATGATAACTGAATGAAGCTAATTTTCAGCAGATTCTATCTAACAGCTCTTAACTGGTAGAAATAGTTCAAGGTCTTCAAAGTATACAGTGTTGCATAGCCCCTGATTCACACATTCCGCTAATAACTGCCAGACAATTGCACTGAATTTATTCAAAAACCATTAGCTGCAGAAATTCATATTCTTCAATTCTGCCTCAGATACATGCTATATTACACTTACATTAAGGTTAATGTGCAATGCCAGTCCTTTAACAAAGGAACTGCAAATATCTGAAGTTACAGCATCTCTTACCAAGGTGTCTGTTTTAAAGTTTATTGTTTCTCTCTCACAATTCCCCTTTCATCCCTGCCCCTGCCAGGAGAGTTGGGATGAAAAAATGGTGAGAATATTAGAGCAAATACAGGCGCATATTTGAGACAGTCTTTGTACAGCGTGCATATGCTACCAGCATTACAAGGATTTTTCTTTCATCTGTTCCTTCAGACATGAGCCTCCAAAATACTTAAAAACTGCTTCATAAATATCCTTCGAAAAACCATCATCACATCTTCAGAGCGCTGGTGTGTTAAACGCCTGCCACCAAAAAACGATGTTAAAATTTGGGAAGAGCTAGAGGTGGAAACTGAGGAGCAGAAGTAGCAAGAACAGAGGAATGTTTAAACAAGAGAGCCTCAGTGAGAGGTTGAGACATGGTGTACTTTCTATAAAGAAATAAAACACACCTCGCATTCATGTTATAAAAAATTATACAGGTAGGCAAGCTTCTGTAATTTATCTAATACTCTTATATTCGTGTTTCCTTAGGTTTCATGCAATTTATTAAGTTTTCAGCGTTGCCCGCAGCAAAAAGGATAAACAAAAGCAGATGTGAAACTCCGTTTTTAAGGGCCCGCCAACCTCCTGCAAAGCCTGTAAGCAGCTGGGGAGGCCTGATTACCATCAGCTCTGCATGGCCAGTCCAGCTGCCCTCCCCAGGCTGAGCCCAAAGGTCTCAAAGCCACCCTGACCCACGGCATGTCTTGCCTCTTTAAAAGGGGCTTTTCCTCTCTCTGTTCTGTAAGATTTTGGTTGGAAATATGTTTTGTTGGCCAAGGGTTAAGTAAACCACAAGAACAAAGTTGCCTGGAAAAAAAAAGAGGACCAGAACAACACAAGTGATACACATCCCTGACTGGTCACAGGGGACAGAGGATTTCACGAACATTTACACAAACAAAAGGCACAGCCATGGAGTTTGTTATTCCTCAGCTAGGAATAACCAAGGTATTATCCCTTCATTGCACCTACACTAAAAGGCTCTCAGTGACGTCAAAGAAGTAGAAGCTTCACAAAATTGGTGTGTAAGACTTCACCATCCTCAGTCACAGAAGAGGAGGTACCATGTTGAGGCACAGGAGATGCTGGAAGAGAACAGAGCATTACAAATCCATATTTAGAAGACTGGTGCCTCCATGCCCTGCTGGGCATCACACACAGGACATACACACAGGATCCATGCAGCAGAGCATGGTCCAGGACACCACCTGGGCCCATGCACCATGCCAGCCAGGCTAAAGCCAGCTCCAGTCTGCAACATGATGTGTTGGGTTTGCATTTGGTGAGCTCTGGAGGAAATCCCTGAGTCTCTGCTCCCATCTACGCAGACATACCTTCAGTTAAAGGCTATGGGGAGAAAAGACATGGAAGACCATGATACTTCCCAGCATTACATGTATTCCTTTTATATTGTTGCAGCTCTATTTCTGGTGATGGAAGACATCAAATAAGCACACTTACTCCACAATCTTGATTTTACCAAGGGGCTGTCTCTAACCTAATGATCTTACATTTTCAATGACCATAAAATTCAACTAAAAACCAACAATCTGCAGGCTCTGTCCCTCCTATACTCCATTGTCTCAAAGAAAAGGATTCAAGTTTCCTATTTTGTACAAACCAAGAAAACCTCTGAAACCACTAACACACAAACACACACTGAAGCAGTTGTTTCTCAAACATTAACAGCCTCCAGATTAAAAGTCCTGTAAGGCAAAACAGGCAAGAAAGGGGAGAATCCCAGCTCACAAGGTGCAGTTGAAAAATTAACAGACTGCTTTGAAAGAGGGAGGCAAATGTGCTGCACTAACATGGCGCTAGTGAGCACACACATAATAAATTGGGGATTCCCCGTGTCAGGGCTGGCTCCGAGCGTGAATTGCAGAGTTCCAGGGAGGATCAATAACTGTCAGAAGGAGAAGAAAGTGAGCACTAAATTCGCTCGCCTTTCATCTTCAACAAATGGAACAGAAAATCTGATGGATGACAGAACCTTTCGTTTCTATAGCGTTCTTGTTGAACTAAAGACTAGTGACATTGAGATGATTTTCGACATGCGCTTCTGTAGATCCAGAAGCAATTATAAAAATAAAAATAAAAGAATTTTGTTACAAAGAAGCCCCCAAACCAAAAGTAGCGATTCACAAGGGCAGGGTAAAGAAAAAATATTAATGAAAGCCCGTGCCAGTGGTCAGCCCCTAGCATGTGAGAGTGCAGAGTTTTGGAAGCATGGAGTACATTAAACACAACACACCCCTTGCCTCCCCCATAATTAAGTTAGAGATGTGAGAGCAAAAGCAATAGAGGCTGTCTGTTTAGTTTCTCTGCTTGGCAGGGCACCACACACACATGCACACAATTTCTCCTCTCCTCCATTTGTGAAAGGAAGGAGGGGGTGGGGGGGTCGACGGGTGGGGGGAGTAATAGAAAGCCCAAATGAGCAGATAAACAAAAAATCCAAAGCAAACACAAAAATAATCCCCCAGATTTCAAAGAAGGAGCATGTTACTGCTCAAAGAAATGCCAAAATATCTTCTCCATCCCTTTATTCTACTGTGGACAGTCACTCAACCCATCAGGAAAATTATATTAAAAAAATAACAACAACAACAGCAGAAAGGAGACAGGACCTTTTGTACAATCCAGCTGGCTTCTGTACCTTGACTTTCATATCAGATATTTATTTTGGCATGTGGGCAATGGGGGAAGGGGAAGCATCCCTGGACACCGTATGACATCCTCCACCATGGTGTAACAGTTCGAGCACAGAGGTACATCTCTGGCTGTCACCTGTGAATGCTGAACTCGCCACGTGACAATGCACAGTGCCTTTGTCCTGTACAGTGTCACACAAACAAGTCAGGAGCGGGGAAAGGAGGGCAAGGAGCGGGGAAGTCCCAGAAAAGAACCCATGACCCATCTTCAACCTTATGATCCGGGTTCAGCAAAGAGGTGGCATTACCCAAAGCCACTGCCCAGGTGGGTTTGGGACCAAAGTGCTCTCTTGGAGTTTGCCAGGTGGGCTGCCAGGGTCACTCAAGACTGCAATAAGGTATGTGCAGAGGATGTGTCACCTGGGCCAGCCCAGAAGAGGCATATTTCTACCACTGAAATGGAAAATTAAAAGCCTGCAAAACAAATGCAGTGACTCAGCTGGGCATAAGGGCTTGGTGTAAAGTTCAGAAATTGGCCTATGTGTGCTAATTCCACCTTAAAGTGTGTATGTGGAGAGGCTATTCCTGCTTTCTCAGTGGAATGAGGATATTAAATAACGAGTTCTGAGACCCCAGACTAGCTGATCGTAATTTAAAAAAAAAAAAAAAAAAGAAAGAAAAAACAAGCCCCAACTCTCGTATTTTAATCCAAACAGCCCATACCACACAAAACCAAGATTAGCTGGGGCTCTCTGGTATCAGTGACTGCCTACCACAGACTCATTGTCCCTGCAGCTCCCTGGCAGCACCAGCCCTGCACCACACCCTGTGGTTTCCCACTGACACACCGGCATTCTCCATCCCGCCCCACAGCCTGCACCCAGCCACCCTCTGGCTCTGCTTTTTGGGAGACACAGATACCACTCCAACAGCTCCTCTGGAACCTCAATAGTGGCCCAGTATGTTCCTCCAGCCCAGTTTCATTCACTTCTTTTAGGCAGGCAAATTTGTGCATAGCCACAGCCAGTTTTACTGCCTGGCATCCAGGCAAATAATTCCGATACTGCCCATTCAAACCCATCATTGGAGAGTATTGGAAATGATCCCTCTGAAAATCTGCATCACCTCACAGAGGAAAAGAGTTGCCTGACACCCCCATTGAATAACCTGGTAACTTCAGTATCTCAACCAAACTGTGGTTTGAGAGATGAGGCCTTGTCTCCATATGAAAAAGATAAATCAATCTAGAATACACAAATGCAATTTTAAATGAGAGTATCTATTCCAGATCAAATACAGATGCAGAACCCACAGCTTCAGATTAACAGCATCCTCCCAGTTTAGTTTAATCTACTTTGAAAGCAAATTACTCTGTGCTAGGCACAGACACTCATTCTCCAACAAAAGCATCCTCACACACCAAGCAGCTCCTCGAGAGCAATCCCGTGGGTAGATGGGACATTGTTTCTCACAGGCAGGAGCCTCTTGCTGTGCCTTCTCTCCCTAAAAGCTGTAAAAAGTTGCTGGTAGTGAAGAACTTTGCTTTACCTGAGTGCTTCTCAGGCCAGCTTACACAACCCTTCACAGCCTGCCCAGCACAATACAATGCCACCACTAGCTAACAGTATTTTAGTCTGAACTTTTCTCCACTGAAGGCAATTTTTTTTTGCCTCTTGGAAGGATCTGTAAAATATAAACAGAAGCGAACAGCATTGTCTCCAAAGCAGGGTTCTCTCTGCACATTTCAAAAGTCTTTGCATGAAGTTTCCATGCTTGACAAGGAGCATCTCATGAGGGCAATTCACTCCAGCTGATTGCACAATGACAGCAAGTGCCAGAAAACTCCAAGTCTAATCTGAGATCTGACACTGTTGTGTGGGCTTAGGCAAACCACTTAACCTTTCTGCATCTCAGCTTGTCTGCCCATAAATGATGGTAATAATGCCAAGCTCCCTCTTCCTCCAGGGACTGGTAAGGAGCCTGGGGTTTTTATGGCACTTTGGAAATGTGAAGTGCTATATAAGTGCAAAGTACCATTATCTAGAGCTTCCACCATCACCTCAACATGTGGGTGCAGCAGATGCTGGTGAGAAGTGGCCTGCAGGGAAGACTCCAGACAAACTGAATGTCCATGTTTACCATGAGGTTGCACTGGGAAGATGTTCAAGCAGCACAAGGGGAATTTAAAAGTCTTTTCCTCCCTCCTCACAGAGGCAGGAGGTACCCAGTGCAAGGGCAGCGTGGGTGCAGAGCCATGCAGGAGTCATTCATCCCTCAGAGAGGGACAGCTTTCCTGCTGACAGCACAGGGAAGGGATTGCTCCCTGCTTCAGTAGCCATATCTCACATCTGTGGCAGCTCTCAATCACACCTCCAAACACCCAACCAGAACAACAGGGGTGTTTCTCTGAGCCCTTCACTAAACCACCACCACACCTGTATCCTCACCAGGCTGAGTCAATATTCACAGGAGAAGCACAGCAACAAGAAGTATCCAAACACTTACACCACCCAGCATGTGCTCATTCCAGAAGGCAGGCAAACAACATTCAACACTTGCAAAGTGTGACTTAGCCCATTTCTTGCTTTGCTGGCTTCCCAAACTCCACAAGCAGGATTCAGGTCTCGTGAGGTGAAGGGACATGAGAGCACATGATGCCCAGGCTCCATGGGCTCGTGCAGGCACGTCTTAGAACAAGGGTGGGAGACAAAGCAGAGCAGATGACCTGCTGATTACACCTCACCAGAACCTTAATAACACAAGCAAAGGTTAAAGATGCTGCTCATTCTGGACAGTTGAGCTGCCTTGAGCATGCCTTGAAGGGTTATAGACACCACACATAGCTACAAAGAGCATTTTCTCCTCAGTGTCCCCCTATTTCACCTACCAGTTCATCTAAACTAGAGAATTAACTATTTGCTAACTGGGATGTCCAGGAAAAGGCGGCCCTGAAAACTATTGTGGCAACTAAACAGACACATAGATGGGCTGTCCAGATGTATAGCAGACATCTTGTGAACATGTTCTGCATTGGCACTAAAAATAGCATTGTTTCACCTGGTACAGCAGTTATGTCTCTCTAGGAGATGGGGAGGAGCACAGAAGCAGAGATCTCATGTAGGCTGTTATTATCAGCAATGAGTTTATTTTCAAATCAAAGTAGATTGTTATTCATGACTAGAAAGGGGTGGAAATACTCCTAACAAAATGCTTCAAACTCCTGATTTCTTTACTTCTGTGTTTATAATATACAAAACCACAACAACCTGAGCTAGACCAGCATTATGCTGTGCTCTGTAGAAAATAGGAGAAATTCATTAAGTGACAAAGCTAACTGCTTTCTGTGACTACACCAGCAAATTAATTCAGTGGTAAGGACACTTGCCAACATGGTGAATTTATGCAAGTTCTGGAGAATCTTCATGGAAAATAAACTTTTATTAATTAAAGAGTATCACTCACTGCTCAACCCAGGGAACGGAAATGTATCACATGTTCCCCATCTCTGCTCAGAGGAGCCCCAACACCAGCCAGCTCAGGAACTGCTTGTGGATGATCTCCAAGACAAAACGCTGAGACTTGTGCATGAGTAACAAACAAAGTCCCACAAAAAATCACGATCTCTTCAGCGATCCTTCACTAACAGGAAGAGCAATTCATTTTGCTGCACGAATGATTAATTATAAATTATTAAATCCAGCTCTACTCAGGATACTTACTCAGGGAAGCAACTGCTCCAACCTGTCAACAACTTTTGTTTTCTAAATCTCTGAAACCAATATCGCTTCAAAACACATATGGAGCCAGATTCTCCACAGAAGCTCTAGCATGTGTTTTTAGTGCCCACTCTCTCCAGTCCTGGCCAGACTCTAGGAGGGACAGCAACTTACTCTTCCTGCTCTGGCTTTTGGAGACAGCCTGTTTCAATAGGACACTGCCATTGTTTTCACCCTCTTCTCTCTCTCCCATCGATGTGAACCACACACGGAAGCATCTGGAGAGCATGAGCTTACTTTCCCCATCCTTATCACACAGGACACTGTGTCTCCCAAGCAGGAATTTGGGGAGCAGCCTGCCCATGAGCACAAGTTTTGCAGCATTACTGCGTGCAGCAGCCAAGGAGGAGGCAATTTCCTGCCTGGCAGGAAGGCAGTGGAGAGCCCTGGGATGCTCCCTGCCTCCTGCCTGCCCACCAGCAGCAGGCAGGGGCTGGGGAAGGACAAATGTGAAAGCAGGAGAAAGTGTGGGGCTGCAAACATGCATCCGAACACAAAGCAGCCAGAGGATGCATGGATACAAAAATGGCATACATTATTATTCCATAAATTAAGTTAAAGCAACCTCAGCACATCCCAGACCTTTAATACCGGGCTGCTGCACACCAAGTGAGTTGGCTTCCAGCCTGCAAAATGTTTCAACTTCACTCAACTGAGACAAGACCCACGTTTTATTAAAAGAGGTTTATCTTCCTGCAAATAAACCTCAACAGCTTTTGCGCCCTGAAGAAGTAACTTTGGTTTGCGTCTCTCCCTCCTCCCCCCTGCCCACAACAAAACACACATTCAAAATCTGATGAGTAAAGAATTACCAGTTACAGCTTTCTGGACCTTGCCCATGTCGGGCTGGTATGCAACAGGTTTCAGTGTTTGTTTTTATAATAAATAAAGCAAAAGTATGATGAGACAACTAAGCTCCTCACCGCTCCTCTGCCTTCTTTGAAGATGGCTTTTTATTTTAAGACATAAGCAAAACAGTAAAGCAGTTAAAAAAATAAAGGGCATTCCCTATCTCACATTTCAGCCTCTTCCAAATAATCTAGACAGCCTTAAAACACCTAGTTTGCCTGTCAGCCATTTAATGAAGAAGTACTAATTTTTTAAAAAATGTAACACACACCTTCTTATATATCTGTATATCTTCCCTTCTTATATATTTAGTGGTCTGCCCCATAACCTCATTTTTCCTGATAAAAAGCAAAAAAATTTAGAAGGGGAAAAAAACCCCAAGAACACTTTTTCAAGCAGGGAGCAAAACCTAAATAAAATTAAGGAAGTATACAGCCCAACTTTAACAGCAGACAAGTATGCAGAGAACAGTGTGACCTTCCCTTATCACCCACTGACATGCTTAATCATTTCCGAACAAAAATGCTCTTTTCTGCCACTTTTTCACTCTGCAAGCACCTCCAGCTCCTACACGGCCAGTAAAGAGTTAAATCTCCCACTATCCCCTGCTGCCTGCGAAAAATCACTGAAACAATTGAGACATTGTCCAGTGAACAAGACTCCCAGGGCCTGACATTTTTGTTTATGTCCCAGTTCTCAGCCTGTCAATTTTCACTCCCAACGTTAAAAGCCTGGCTTGCCCCAATACAGTCTGCCCTCGTCTGAAAAGGCTCCACTTCATTTATTTTATTAAAGCTATGGTGTGTTTATGATTCAGAGCTCTCCCCATCTGAGGACCTGTTGGTCCCATCCCCCTGCCTTCCTCCCTGCCCTGCAACAGCGACTTCCTCACTCTGAGGAGGCTTTGCAATGCCTTTTGCAGAGCCATTGCCCAGGAAAATAACTGTCCTTAGGTTAAACACTGCTGTCCACATTTTCCTGGAGTATGAAATATCTGTTACTGAACTCCAGTCCCTTAAAATAGCCTTTCATTATTAACCAGGGTAGGGTAGAGGGGAAGGGAGTTGGATATTAAGCCAGAGTGGGAGGAACTTTAAAAATAAAATAAAGTTAATTAAAAAAACAAAACAAAACAAAACAAACAAACAAAAAAAAAAGGGAAAAAAGAAGAAAAACACCCTGAAAAAAACCAAACCACACACATCCACTCTCGCTACCCAGCAGCAAACTAGAAAATACATGTAATGGAGTAAAACAAACATCTCGGAGCAAAGCAGTGTTTTCTCCGCTGCTTCGCGGCTGCATTTCCTGCCTGCGTTTTCATAATGACCGGAGCGTCGGGCCCAAAATACATCCCTCTCCTTCACCCCTGCCGTCCTCTCCCCCCATTCCCAGCACTTTTTTTTCCCCTTCGTTACGCTCTCAATACTTTATCTCCATGAAAAGCACACACAGCGGTCACCAGCGTTTCCTGTTTGCCGAGTGTGCTTTAACTATATCACACCCTCGGCTGCTGCGCTGGAATGCACAGCATATGGCATTGTGAAAGGGTTTACTGTCGAATAATGGCAGCAATGCAGTCCTGCTGGTTTATATCAAACCCTGTCACTCTCTTCACGGAGGTCTCCCTCGTGCTCTCCGAGAGGCGAGGTAAAACACACACACACACGCACACAACTTCAGCTCTAATGTAGGACCTCAGCAGAAGCCTGTCTGAATCAAGACCTGCAAACTCAAAGCAAGGAAGATTGCAACTTATGAAATGGGAACTTGCAGCCACTCTGAGATTTGTTTCGGATCTTAGTCCCCGTAATGGAATCTTCTGCAGGTAAACAAATGGGCTGTTAAAAGATTTTTGAGCTCCTCGCTGGGATTCCTGTGGGCACAGCCACCATGGGCTAGAGGATGGTTCTATTCCTGAGCCCTTCTTCTCCAGGGTGGCAGGGCTGTCAGCCTGAGCACCTCCCTGAGCACTATCCCAAAGCACAGCTTCACCTTCCTTGCTTTTAAAAATCAGCACTGATATATTTGGTTATGAAAATGTCCATGAGAAAAGGAAACGTACACCATCACCTTTCACTTTGGGTCAAAGTTTCAAAACTGCATTTTCATTTAATTGCTCACAGGTTTATTTTTGGTTTGGCTTTTTTTTTTTGTTCTTTTTAAGCAACTTCGAAAGAAAAATACTTCCCAAATAAATAAATAGATAAAGTGCTGCTTCCAACTGCAGTCAGGTTTAGCTAAGATGCTCACAAAGGTTATACTTCAAAGTGCTTTTTGTGCAGATCCTGAAATGCCTTCCCATGCCCGGATGCATTTGGCCAGCAGACGCTGAAACGAGTAGCAAGACTTTTAAAGCCCATTGAAATGCATCCATCCACCCTCTCTTCATAAAAGGAAGCCTTACTTTACAGGCATTTATTATTGCTGAACTAGGGTTGAAAGTTCAGTGTCCTTATAGACCAAAATTATCAAGATTTCTGAGTTTGCAGCCCACGTTTAAGTCCTAATGAGCTATTGTACCCACTCACTGCTATTAACTCTTTGATGTCAGGAACCCACGATGCTTTTTTAAATGTCTCACAGATGTCCAAGGGAAAAAGAGCAAAGCTCACCTGTGCTGAAGGACAGGTGAGCAACCGGGTTAGTTTTTCTTTTTTTTTGCCTTTAGTCCCCTCCAGCAAAATATGCAAAGACAACTACAGCATT
Source organism: Hypocryptadius cinnamomeus (assembly GCA_013400635.1). Lineage (NCBI taxonomy): Eukaryota > Metazoa > Chordata > Aves > Passeriformes > Zosteropidae > Hypocryptadius > Hypocryptadius cinnamomeus. Next base: position 21,872 of record VYZP01013896.1, read on the forward strand.
AAATATGCATGTCAAAGACAGGCTACCCTACCAGTCTGGACTGTGAACTCAGACTCAGGGGAGCTGTACATCGCTTCCAGCTTTGCCATGATCTGATATGCAGAACACGTTACCTTCCTGGGAAAGGGACGTGAGCATACGGTGCCCGTCACACCACACACGTACAGCAACCCAACTGCTGCTGTGTGCACTGCACAGCCCCATCTCCCCTGGATTTGGGCAGTCTGAGGCAGCAACAACAATCTGTTTTTCTGACAGCTCCTTGTCTACTACATCTTCCTAAATACAGGTAACAGTAAAATGATAATGAAATTATCTTCAATTTGCACCAAGCGCTTTGACCTGCTCATTACACAGTCACATCAATGAAACTGTGTCCATAGGGAGAAGGCACTATCATGCTTAAATGGCACTTGGGAAGGGAAGGTACCTAATTTTCCAACCCGAGACTAAGGCCCCCACTCCAACCACCAGCAAACAACAGCAGGGTGATGTTTTATTTCAAGAGTCACAAGCCCAGCTGGGCACCTAGGCATGGAGCAGATTGAGTTGGCCAGACAAGAACACAGCACCAGCTCTTTGGCTGTTCCCCTCTACCACCAGTGCTGTGACTGCTCCCTCACACTTTCTCACTGTTTACTCACTCACAGATTCCTCAGCACAGTGACCTGAAGTGTCCAAGGCTGCCTATGCAGGAATGGAGTTTAACAGTCCATCTCCGGTGTGAGCGGACGCTCCCTGGACGTGCCCCGGGCATGACGAGCAGAACAAGCCACTGCAGGGTGAGCCCAGCAAGGCCTCACAGCACCTCTGTAACTGCCCAGCCACATGCTAGACACCTCCAGCCCAAATGGCAGCTGCTGCCTCACGTTTACCCCTCGGGCAGCAATTGTGGAGCAACCAGCATTGCCTCAGATTCACACCGGAGCTTATCCCCAAGTAACCTGTCCTGGCCATCAGAGCCCTTTAATAAGGAGCAGGTTATTTCATGTCCAGTAAACGACTTCCGTCCAAAGAGCTGGACATGCCTGAAAAGCACGGACATGAGGAGTCAACGTGGAGCAGTTATGGCTTTAGCAATTCAAACTCTTGCTTGCTTAATATTAATTAACCACGCAGACATGCCCAACATGCAGTGACAGAAGTTCTGCTGCCAGGGAAAACTTCACTGCAGACATTTGGGGTTTTCTAATGATATGGCTTCCGTGCAGCTGCTTGGCAGGAGCCATAAGTGAATAGTAAGAAAGTCTGGCGGCTTTCAGGCCTCTTCATTCTGCTTTCCTCCATAAAACATCATTTCTTTATTACAGGGCAGTCACATGCCCACAACACTCAATACTGACATTGCAGAGCTCAGCAGGCACAGATTAGGGCAACTTTTTTTGTTTTCTTTCCTTTCCCAGACACTATCCTTTCAGCCAGGGAAGGAGACCATGTTCAGATTTTGTTCATTTCCCAGTGGGCAGATGAGCATCAAGAGACCAAAATCCTTCTTCAACTTTTCTTCTACTACTCCTCCTACAGCCCTGGGAAAAAATATGTCACCACAAGGACAAGCTCCAGGGGAGAAGAGCTCAGGTCACACTATTCCTTCTCTGCCTCTTTCTTTTCAGTTGCTGGGGGACAGGCAGAGGTCACAATCATTTCTCAGGAAGGGACTTTATTTCATATAAATGCTCATTTCAAGCACCCCAACTCAGAAAAGCACCACTACACAAGACATCACTTTGAGCACATGCTTAAATGTTGTCCTGAACACCGATGGATGTCAACGCATGTTTAATGATTTCTTGAATCAAAGCCTAAAAAGTAAAAAGGAAGGGGAAGCTAGTTTCCACAGTAATAGCAGTTGAGAAGTCTTTGAGTGGTGCCAAAAGGAAAAATGCATGTTAAAGAACCACTCGCCTCTCCTAGGAAACTGCAACTCTTTCTGCAGGCCTGCACTGCAGGGCCCAGGGTCACCATCAGGTCCTTAATTTGTACCAAGAAGGTAGAGGGATAAAGTTGGAGGAAAAAAAGAATAACAACAACAAAAAAACCTTCAAACCAAACCCCAAAACTTGCTTACTTCTTACTTCCGTCAGGGGGGTTAGTCAGAAAACACCCTTCCTCTTGTAAACACACAAACATATGTGTTCAAAGCATGCATGTCCATGACCAGCTACCAGCCTATCCCTCATTTTGCACATATCATTCCTATAGATGGGGGCCTGGGTGCATGGCTACTGCCAGCCAAGGTAGAGGAAGGACTGGTCCAGCTCCCCCAAATTTACCAATTCCAAGACATGAGGTGTAAGGTACATCTGACACAAGGACGTAAATGACACCAAAAGTAACTTTTCCCTAAGATCTGACAAGATGTAAGGATTTTAGGTTTAGACTTCAAAAATTACTTCAGGTTTTTTTTGCTTTCCTGTGGGGCTACAGGCTTTCTTGCTTGCCTCTAAAATCCAGATGTCGAAATCATCACTTTCTCAAAATCAACTCGGGAATCTTACTTAGCATCTGCTCTGGCCAGACCGGTGAAACAGAGGAGTAAGCAATGCTTCCCCACCTTGGTAAAGTGCTCAATGACTTTACTCGCAGGTATCTGTTAGATATGAGCAAAGCTTCCAAGCAAGTACCCCTGGAACCATACCTCTGTCACCAGCCTACTGCATATCCAAACCCAAAATCTGTTTGACAACTTATTTCTAGCTTCCTTTTGTGAAAATAGGCACAGAACACTGCTTGGGGACAGATTAGGGGTGGGAGCTTGTTTTTACAAAGGCATCACTCCTTGTTATTTGTAACGTCTCTAACTCCCCAAAGGCTTTCCAAAATGGGTCTGCCTCTTTCCAAACAGGTCTGCATAGGGCAGAGCAGAAAGCATCCTTCCTTCTTCTTATGCAGTAGCTTACGAGGCAGCTCCAGTTTCTTTCACAAGAGAGAGTAGAAATGTCCACACATTCCAGAAAGTAAAGCATCCCATGAATAATCTAATTCCAAACCACATGAACTGGTGAGAAAAGCAATAATGCTTGAACAAATTGGCAGAAAAATGGTCCTGAGCCCAGCAACGCCAGTTTCCTTCCTTTCTTTTTAATGAAAAATACGTGCTGTTTACTTTACTATAGCACCTGGACACAGCACACAGACCTTGTTTAGACAGAAAATAGGTGGTTCCCATTCAAGTAGGCTCATCTGCACTGGAAAGTTTTTGTGCTCAAGTGTGAATTGAAAAACGCAGAACAACTATTTCGAATTATCTTTCCGTGTGGACACTGTTATTCAGCACTAAGAGTTCCTTTGTGAGATTTAGCTTAATCCGTTTCCAAAGCGGATTAAGCTAAACCACACAAAGGACCTCTTACTGCTGAATAAGAGTGGCCGCATGGAGAGATAATGAGGAATAGTTATTCTGAGACAGCCACTTCCACTGGGTATTTGGGCTTTTCCATTCTGCGTCAACAAGCCCAAAGCTGGACTGGTAAGGGAAGACTGTGGTTCTAGAAATTTTGAGAAAAATAAGTGCCAGGGCCATATCATACCCATTAAACCTTCTGCTCTACACATGATGGCTGCTCCTGCTCCAGTCGGCACAGGCTCTGGCTCCAGAGGAGGTTGCATTATTCAGTACCTACTTCTCTAAGCTCCAGATTGAATCCAGCCACAAACTTCAGCTGCAGACAGGGTGCGCGGGGAGGAGGACCTGCGGCGAGCGGCCCTGCCAAGTCTGCCACCCTCGGCACACATCAACTTTGATCTGACAGGCTCACCCATCTGGCTCTGCAGCATCACCCGGCACTGCTGTGGCTCCTCACCCTCTGCCAAGGCCGAGCTGCTGCTGCTGCAGCCCTCGCACCCGCCCGGGGCTCTGGGGACCGACCGTCTGCGTCCTCCCTGCTCTGCCTGGCACAACCACTCTTCTGCTGGAGAGCTGGTAGCCTGCTGATATTTAATTGTAGGCCCATACGAGTCCCTAGAAGTTCATTTAACATGCATGCTTCAGCATAACAAACTGCCATGTGATTGAATTCAAAATGCAGCTTGCGCTCCTCTCTGCTGAAATACTCTTCCAAACCATTTTCCCGGTGTAGGTTTCTCAAAATGTTGCTCTGTGCAGATTTATTTTATCCCATACTAACTACTCAAAAATGGCCAGAATGTAGGTATCCTACTTGTATCATATTAAGGACATATGGGCTTATTTTTTAAGACACAAGAAGGAATCCTGCAGTAGATGCACTTCCAACCACACTGAAGGCAGCAAGGCTACATCTTTCTTAAGATGATCTGATGAGCAAGCTTTTGTCTTGCTTCCTCTTCACCCAGAGAGCTTCAATACTCAGATATGTCAGAGAGAAATATACTTTGGTGTGTCATAACAAACCAAAATGTCAAATCTCAAGGCTGCAACTTACATGCAAGACTGCACAGCCTCTTCAGGAAACCAAAACTGCTGCTGGTTCACTGCAATATCCACGGCTATGAACTTGCTAATTCAGGAGGACCTGCTGAGCCATTCCTAGTGATATTAGAGAAGCCTGACCCTGCCTGGAAATGCTGCAGCCATCCATCACAAGGTAAGTCACCCCAGCACTCAAAAGCCAGAGCCTTTGCCAGCACCAAGGACCAGGTTCTCCCAAAGTCAAACCAGATGATTCACAAGAAATGGATGCTCAACAGATGAGGGTTTGATTGGGCCAAGCCTATCCTAACACCCCTACTCAGCTGCCTTCTCCTGGAGCAACACTTAGGGTTCCTAACTCCTACAACTTTACAGCCAGTCTAGCAATACTTGCTGTTTTTCAAGGCATGGCAGCCTTGAAGTCGAGTGTTTAGGGAAGAACCTCAGACTCCGCTTACAGCACACAGCAAGCTCACGAACTGCTATAGAGAAAACTTTGAGACTGAGCAGAGTATACCCTGCAGGCTCAGGAAACAGAACAAATAAAGAGAATACAAAATGTATTATTTAAGAAACAGAAAACAAACAAAAACAACACACAACCCCCCACCCCACAAATCCCCATGATCTTTTGAGGCCTGACTCATGATCCTAGAACAATTGGGGTTGGCAGTACTATACATTTTACAGCATTTATTCACAGCTGAAATATCCCAGCATCCAAATACTTCAGAGTTCTTGGAACTACTCACAGATCTCCTGACTACAACCAAGCGTGACAATTCATCCCAGCTGCCAATCCAGCCCCAAGGTGTCTTCTGAAGGTGCTTTAGTGCTGACTGATGTTTGCAGAAGCATTAAATTCCTGCTCACTTCACAGTAAGAGGTACAAGCCTGCACGTTTCCCCAGTCTCAGCATTACAGCAGAGGAGTTCCCTCCAGTACTGAAAGGAGGGCTGTAGAGGATGGACATTGTGTTAGAGTAAACACAAGGCCATGAAGCAGTCCCCTAAAGTCTGAACTATTCTGCAAATATATCAAATTGCCAAGTGAATTACTTTCATGGAGCCCAAATTTCTTCTGTTGTCTACACAAACCAAGCACTAGGTTTCCATTCATATTTAATGGGTACTGAATATAATGGGTGTGTTTTATAGGAACCCATCCAAAACAATTTTATTGGGCTGCCGGTAGGTGAATTCTATACTTAGCCCCAAACATTCTGGTTTGTACACAGAATTTTTTCAAACACAACAAAAAATCAAAAGGAATTAGTGGTGAAAGATTCAGCCACAAAATTCTCAGCAAGCTTAATTTGTTCTGCGGCTTAATTCCAAGAAGCTCCAAAAATTCAGGACAAGACATTTGCATACTTTTGGGCATGTATTAATGAAACATTTTGTTTACTTTGCAATTGCCAAAGCAATTAGCCAAATAAAGTATAGAGTATTTAAAAAGGAGAGAGTCACTAAAGGAGCTTTCCAATTAAGTCTGCGTGGGTATTTCTGCAGTGTGAGTCTCAGGGATCTGCATGTTGGGCCCGTGACCTACCAGCCATCAGGGATGGACTGCGCACCACGACAGCTCAGACACAGCCCTCTCCTCCTGCCCACAACGTGTCCCTCAACACCAGGCACTGATATCAATGACACCCAGCCAAGTCCTTCCCCCCCCAACACCACCATGTTCCTGATCACCCTGCAGATCTCTAGGGACAGAAGAGGGTGTCCTGTCATGGCTGCAGGCAGCCTGGAAGCCACGAACATCTCAAGAGGTTACTGCAGAGGAAGAAGAGTCTCCCTACAACAAAACATTAAAGACAAACAAAGCAAGAGCTTTAAAAGCCCTCTAGGACCACTGTGAGTGGAAGTTGCAAGATTATGATTCCGGATGGCTCCACACATACAGGGCACATATATGTCTGGATGCACTCCACTTCCAGCCTGTCTGGTGGGACCCTGAAGGTGCATTTTAAAATCTGCCTAAAATAAACCTAACTGTTACTAGCAGGTATTTGTTTTTTCTTTAAAATGCAGAAGTACAAACCACATTAGACAAAAAAATTAGGGAACAGGCAGGGCAGACTTCAACTCCAGTTGCTCTGGGAAAAAAAAACTCCTGATCTCTCCAAACCACCTAGAGGTCCCAGATGCCCACAGTCCATGCTCATCGAAGAGGCTGAGAACAGTCAGTATGTTTCAGATGGTTTTGCCTTCAGTTTTGCTTGTCACATTATGTTTTGAAAAAACATTTTTACTTTAAAAAAAAAAAAAAGAAGAAAAAAAAATAGATACACTACTGCACAGTGATTCTTTGTTCTTGGTGATTCAGTCTACTATATGGCTGTGTTCCTTACATATTAGGCCAAAAAGTACTGGAAGTCCTTCCCCCGAGGTTAACATTGACATTTACTTCAAAATGCAGGAATTTTTTAAACCCCTTAGTGTTTTATAAGGAATATATTGTACCAAACCACCATCATCTTGCCTTCTGAATGTTTTTGCCAAGTAGTAAGGAAGCTAAAAGCAAGTCTTTGCACAGCCTACAGGAGGCAGGATCCCAGGACTGGTCTTTCAACCACACTCCTGCCCAAAACAGGGTATTGCTGAATCAGAGGTATTTAGCAAAACAGGGTATTTACTTTGCAGAGAACAGGGAAAAAGAGCACTGGTTTTCTCCTTAAGTTTGTAGGATTACACACAGATAAAAGAGGTTTTAAAGGAGCTTGCTTTCTGTAGTGAGCAGATTTCAGAGATTCTCACACAGACATACCTTGCTCATTTTCACCTGCCTGTCCAGGCTGCAACAAAAAATGTTTATGTGAGATTCCCACTCCTGCATCACCCATCTCCCATCCTTATCACCCTGCTAGCAGCACACATGTGGATCAAATCAGGTGCACATTGACCATGGGACTTCAGGACAACTAGCACCCCATCCCCTGAGAGCAAGCTGAAGTCTGCTTCACACCCAAAACTTCCTGCTAAGACTGTTTCACAAAATCTTAATACCTTCAATGAAACCAAAGGTCAGAAAGAAAAGAGGGGAAATAACCACAAAAAACACTTCAAAAATATCCCAGCCTCATAATAGTACTATCTGCAGGCTGAATTCAAAAATTTGACCTAGCAAGCTTAATAATATACTATTAAAACAATTTTTGCCCCAGTTTTCTTTCACCTTTGGACGCAGATAAGCAGCATGACTGTGCCAGAGCAAGATGCAAAAAGTCTTACCAGATGAGTGAAGCACCTAAATGCAAATAAATGCACTGGTCTTAAATGGAGCCTCATGCTGTACCTTCCTCAAGACATACTGAACATAATTTCAGTTTAATATTCTGTTTCTCATTATGGACCTTGGAGACTCTCTCAAGCACCATGAAAAAGCAGTATTAATCCAGCCCTCGGCACTGGGGACAGCAATCCAGCCAAATTATTCATGCTGGTCTTTTGCTTCAATTTTTGTAGTCTTAACTTAATGTTCTTAAACAAATCTGAAAGGAGGATGGCTGACAAATAGAACAGATTTTACTTTAGACATTACAGACGGCCATGTTACGCAGCCTTGAGTCATTAAGCTGAACTCCTAAGGGGAGTTTCATTGGAGCTGGGAGTAAAAACTGACACAGAGCTTGTGGTTGTCACAGCCAAGCACTGAGAAGAAAGAGTGTTAAAAAAGGGAAGGAAAAAAAAAGGGGGGGAGGGGGAGAAAAAAAGAAAGTGAAGGGAAAAAAAAAAAGAAGGAAAAAAAAAAGGCCGGTGGGGGGAACCCAAGCCGCCACACTCTCCTTTCCTCTCTTTGTAATCCGGCTATGAAGATTAGCCTCAAATCCTGATTTCAGAGATAGGGGAAAGATAAGAAGTGATTTGCAGGTGTTAGCATTTTCCTACAGATCTTCAGGGCAGCCCAACTGATTTGAAGATGAAAAACTGGCATGGGTACACTTGATGGGTAGACTAGACACAGCAACCAGGGTAGAGAACCAGTTTCTATTCCTACATGTTACACTTGCACAGAAACATCAGGATGCCCATGAAATACCCGTCACTGTTCCACAAAAAGATTAACTGTGTTTTCACAAATGCAGAAGTGGATATAGAACCCTGTGCAAGAGCAGCCAGGTCCCAGGTGCTGTGGGCAGGCACAGCAGCAGCAACAGGGACACCAGAGATGCCTGACACATCCCAGGCCAACTGGCATCTGCAGCCACTTTATCTCCCCCAAATGCCATTACCCGCTCTAACTTTATTTACCAAAAAAAAAGACCATTTTCACTCCACAAAATTAATGTGGCCTGGGGTTGGTGCCAGGAAAAAGGGTGGAAAAAGCTGCCCCTTATTTATATATTTTAACAGAACATGGCAAAACAGTTTGCTGCTAGAAATAAACATTAAACCTTGCAGAACCTCCCCCCCTCCTAAAAACCCACTGCTCTCCCCCCTCACTCCCTCCTCCGCCTCCTCTCCCTCCAACATTGCAAGTAGCACAGAAGATCACATTACAAATGCCAGCTGTGGCTCTTTCGGAAGAAGGTGGCCTCCATCTCAGAGGTAGTATATGTTCCTCATGGCCTAAGTGGTTGCTATGGTAAATATGCTTTTTATTGAATAGCAGAGTGAAACAGCTTTTAAAGAGATCCATAAGAACCCCATAAATGGTCAAAACACAAAGCAGATCAACCTCAGCCTCCCTGGAAGCAGGTTTCACTTCGTTTTCCAAAACGATTGTGATTTTTGAACCCTTTTTCTGTATTTTGTTGACCACTCATCTCTACCTTGCCCACACCTGGGTGGAAGGGCTGGAGAGAGTCAGGGGAGCTGAGACCCCAGTCAAACCCCTGAGCACCACAGGATGCTTTGGGTTTTAAAGGCAAGTGTCTGCTCTCCTGCAGGGCAGGAGGCTTAGGGACACGGGATGCTCAGCACTGGGAAGCTGAGGTGATCCCACCCAAACTCATCCTGCCCTCCCCAGCTGCAACTGCCCAGGAGAAGCCTCTTGCTCCCTCTCCATCTCTTCCTAGGAGCCTGACACCACTCCAACATGCCAGAGCCACGGGAACATTCCCAACCCATGTCAGTCCTCTGGCACAGCAGTAAAAAGAAAAGAATTAAAATAGGAAAGTTTCTCTAGCTCATTTCTTATTAGGAGTAAGATGATGGCAGGTTTTGATGACTGTAGATTTCTGATTAAGCAGCCAGACATCTTTTCTCTGATCTCTTCCTCCAGTGACAGCCCAAGTGGACAGGAAGGAAAAGCAAAGTAATTCTGAAAAAGTGAAGCAGCCAGCACTAGATATCAACTGGGCAGATACCAGTCTTGCTCCAATTGCTCTGTGATGATTTGAAGGATGGTTTAGAAGCTATGGATTCTAAAATATGGGAAATCTTTTTTCCTTTGGAATAAAGAACTATGACACTCATCACAATGGGCTGACAATTCTCAATTTAAAGAAACAACAATGGAAAAAACAACAATCAAAATGTTTAGTATGATTTGAAATTTCTAGAAAAACCAATGTGTGCCTTGGATGATCTACCAGCTGTGTCAGCTCTAGACTATAGAGCAGAAAGTAAAGAATGAGCAGTTTCTTTTCCTGGCATTTACCTTATCATCCAAATGGATGTAAAAAAGTTTTTAAAGAAATCACATTAAATTTGATGATTTTTTTTCAGAAGAAATATTCTAACCCACTATATGCCATTCTCTCCAGAGGTAAATGTCCCAGATGAATAGTCAGAGCTAAGATGCTTCTTAACAATAGATGGCACTGACCCTGGCTGTGGGTGAGGATGGACCATTGCATATCTGCTCTTGCAAATCACCACATAAACAAACCATTTCCTTCTAGATCTCTATGGAAGCTATTTTAGAAAGTAAAATAAACCCCCAAACCACTCTCATGTAAATTTGTACTGAACATTGCAAACTCAACATTGTTTCCACAACAGAAACACAAGAAAAAATTAACCAAGAATTTAAAATTTAAGTTAGAAGTTAATAAATAACAGTATTTTTTAAAACACCATTATAAATAGAGTTTTATATTTTGCAGGTAGTAGTAAACATTTGATAACAATGTTTATACTAAATGAGAAGTCGTCACAACACAAAGGAACATGTGCTTTGTTGAACTTGGCTCTTTTGAACCTTCACCCAGGTAAAAATCCTGACCAACTCTCAAACTCTCATCCAAGATTTTACAATAAGAAAAGATTTCTTTAAGTAAAGGACATAGAATAGGCTTGGTTTTGATTTTCCTAAGGCAGTCTTAAGTCTAAACTTTCCAGGCAGTCTCTTCACTCTCTTCACTTCAACACTGTCAGATGTGTAAACCAGCCTGACTGGACTCCACTGCCACTACATAATTCTGCAGTGTGTAAATTTAGAGGAGTTTTGACTCCCTGGTCTCCTGCAAGGCACATGGATGGTAATTTCATAATTTCAACCCAGTGATAACAAAAGTATTCCCTCCTTTTACCACAGGCTTGTTAGAGATTTGTTTGTTTTGAGGTATTTCTCTTTTGGTCTGTGTAAAAGAAAACTGATGACAACCATTGCCATTAATGTCAAATGTTTTGGTTTTTTTTTAAACAAAGGAAGAACATCTTTCTGGTTTACTTACAACAATGTGTGCTGGAGATGGAGACCTAGCATCCTTGAGGGCTTGTCTACTCTGAAGGCTCCCTGCCTGAACATCAAGCAGTGGCCATTTCATCTGCAGATACTGGATGGAGGAAACAAAAATGGGAAAAGAAAAATGAGTTCAGAAAAGAAAGGCAAAAAAAAAAAAAAACAAATCTTAGGTAACATGGATAAAAAAGTATAAATCAAAACTTATGCAAGGAACTGAAACAAAAAATTAAGACAACCTTACATGTTTGTGGATACAAAATCTGTGTAGAACTAACAATCTCATAGCACAGTGTTACAGTTCAGGAATAAGAAAAAAAACAGATTGCAAAGACAGTATTACATTAATTTTACTAATTGTAGCAAATTTAGAAGTAGCATAAAACCCACAAAGAAACAAAATAGTATAATCATGGAGAGGATGGGACAAGGGGAAAGGTGGATATCAGTGTCAGGAGAGGGAAAACATATCATGAATTAAGAATATGATCTCATTAATGAATGGGTCATCTGTCAGCCTTCTTTCAACAAATGTACCAAGTCAACTGCTCCAACTCCCCAGTGCTGTATAAGCCCTAAAGACAGAGCACTACCCCAAAAAGACTGCTGGGTCTTAGCACCTATTTTCTCTACTTTTCACCATTTCTGGAAGACACCACAGATTTCTTCTGACTTATCTTCTGTCAGACAACCCTGGCTCGGGGACAGCCACAGTTTCTCTGTGGCACTGCCACCAGCAGACAGGCTGGACACACACAGGTGCCATGTCTGCAGCATATGGGGGAACTGACTCAAAAGCAAGAAAAGCTTCAGCTCGCTGCACCACAAGTGCTCATTTCTGAACAAAAGCAGGTCCACAGAGAAATTAGTTATCCCAAACAAACTTCTGTGCTGTACATCTAAATATAATTTCAGCCCAGGCTTTTCTCTCTGCAGGCTGCTGTGCTGTCCCAGTTAACACAGGTTAATAGGGGACTTCCAAAAGCCCTGTATCATGCTGGCAGAAATGTGTATGGCCACATACATTCAGCCCTCCCAGAACTAAGAAAAGCAGCTGCACACATAGATCAGGCCATGGCAGAAGCTCCTATTCAGCATTAGACACTGCTTGACCTGACAGATCTATTCCTAGAAAATACCTGCCAGAGAAATAGTTATGTTTACCCATTCCTTCCTTTTTTTTTTTTTTTTTTTTTTTGTGTTTTCCCCCTGTGGCAATGGCAACTTGTGCTGTGAAATTNCCACCATGCACAAACAGCCCCCACCACTCCAGGCGAACAGCGGAAGCTGTATCTGAATCTCCATGGAGGAAGGAAGGAGATCTGGTTCCATGCTTTCAGCACATCACTATCTATCACATTTGCTCACGTATGCAAAACATTTGCTCACATGCAAGGCCTGTTTGCTGCAAGACTCTGGGCACTGAGGTGCCCAAAAAGCAGAAGCCAGCAGGAGAATGTGTTACCAATTCCCATCACTTGGAGGGCCTGAGTTTTCCGAGCTACTGGAATGCAAATAAACAAACCCATACTCTGGATTTGTGCCCCATATGAGTTCCACAAGTTCCAAGAAGTCTTGTTTTTATTCATGTTCACATTCGGGATTTGTGCAATGTGGACCAGAATGTTTCAGCACTTCTTAAAAACAAGAAATAAAACCCAAACAAACCAGAACTAGACTACCAATAAGCAATATTTCTAACTCTTACAACTCAATTGTAAGTCTCCAGATATTTGATCACTTGCATCAAATCCCTGCTCTTCAATATATGTGACCACAACATAAATTTTAAAGTCGAGATGATGTTAAAGCAACTTTCTAACCCTTTGTGGTTTCAAAAAAGTGCATAAAAATGCAACCCGAGTGTGTAGAATTTGGACCCAAAGCCTAAGCCAACTGAGAGCCAACTTTTAAACTTGAGGGGAAATCTGATACATTACAGATTTTCAGATGGCACTATTAAACAAGTAAACTGCTACATTTTCAAAAGTCCACCAGTTCTGTTAGACAGCAATCAAAACACCACCACGTAGAGGGGTGCATGGATTTCCAGAACGGATCCTGATGGGTCACAGCTACTACTGGCTTCCTCAGGTTTTCCAGACAATCAATGAAGTATTTTTCCCTTCTTCCAAGGAAAACGTCCTCACAGGATGTGTGCATGACTCTGCTTCAAAGTTCACAATGGTTTTTGGAGAGCAAGAAGCTACTGCTGCCAGAGCTGAAGCCTCTACAAGAACATGACAGCTCAAACAGTGGATTTTCAGGGAACAGACACCAAGCCATTACCCACAAAAATAAACTCCTCACCTTCCTTTTTCCATGACCGCTCCACAGTCACAAGCAACCCTGGAATATCCGTACAACCATGACAGTCTGTGAGGAGCTCAGGTCAGCAGCTGTCCTAAAACACGGGCTGAGAAACACGTGGGCTTCTCTGAGACTGCCCCAAGGGCAGACAGAGGCATTGACAAGCAGCAGGGGTGAGCTCACAGCAGACCCCATCCAGTCAGTAATTATTGCAAGGATTACAAAGCCTTCAGGACTGTCAGTTGTGCTGTTTTTTACTAGCAATAAATTCCATTAGAAGAAACAGAGCAAGAAGGCATGGCTGCTCCCACTCCACCTCTATCCCACAACAGCCCATGCTTTCAGCCCACACTTTCAGCTCCTACACCAGGCTGACCTAAGGGCAAGATGAACATTTCAGAAGATCTTACTGCTACACTTTTTTTTTCTCCTTTTAAAACCCTTAGTCTGGACTCTCAGTAAAGCCCTTCTCTTACCCACCCCTGGCAAAGAGGATCCAAGAAGCCTTACAGTGCAAAGGCTAAAGCACAAACAGCTTCTTTTGGATGTGCACATGAAGCCCAGCAGGAACAGTCCAAACCCAGAGGGCTCAGTTTTGCACACAAGCACAGACATGGACAGCTTCCATTTCTACCAGTGGATAACACACCAGTGGAAGACAAAATAAAATCAAATAACCAGACCCAAGGGAAAGCAGTAAAGCACAAGGGTTGATAAAGCAACTTCCATGAGCTCTACCAAGTGGCCAGGATCCAGAGCAGCCTCCCAGCCCCGCTAAGGGTGAGATATTCTGTCTGTCAGATAAGCAGAGGGGGCCAGAGCCCACAGCCAATGCCCACGTCAAGCTAGTGCACCCACACCTTCAACAGCAGGATGTTTGCAAAAGCAAAAAAATGTTTGCTGGCTTCAAAATGCCAGCCCTGTTGATAAAGTATGAAATATTAGCATTGTTTAAGGTGACGAGCCTGAGTCAAGGCCTCCTCATCCAAGAATTGTCATGCCTGTAACACAATATTGATGTGATGGCTTATAATTCTTACTTTACATAAAAGCCTCATTGTGTGCCAAATTCAATCTCCACAGGCTACCTGAGCCACAGATTTTTACAAGTCTACATTTCAGCGCTGCGAGTCTACAATACACATAATTTTCAATTATGTTAGGGCAGAACAGGATCACTGCCTATATAACATTACTGGTTGGAGGAAATGAGACTCAGCCCTACTGCCGAGAGAGCTAACTGGATCCAGATGGTGGCCGAGCGCCGCAGCCGGCCCAGGGAGCGACGTCGCAGCAGCCACCCCCTCCACAGCTCTCTCTTTCACAGTGGAGGGACATGCCAAGCCCTTGCTGGGGCTGGGAGCTGTGACAGGAGGATGCTTGGGCAGGGGGGAATTGCGTGCAGAGGAGGGAGAGCCGTGATTGCTCTCGCAGGTTTACTACTGCTACCCTACACTATGATATTCTTATTAAAAAGGAGAAAAATTAAGTCCTGCTACAGCAGAGAGGTAAATCCTTTCCTTCCTCAAGCAACTAAATAGCAGGAAATCCTCTTCTCTTGGCCCTAAATGCAGATTTGAGCCAGACAGTTCCTCTGATTTGCAAGGAGTCCACAAAAATCCAAAGCTGGCTTTCCCAGCCTTCTGACACTGCTTTTACATTCCTGCACGGGGCAGCTGGGAGGGGGCAGAAGGGTAAGAAGGAGGGAAAGTTCCACCAGCCTGCTCCTGCAAATGCTGGACACCCGCTCGCTCCTCTCCTGCTTCTTGTGTCTTAGTGTGGAAATCAGGACTTGCCTGTACAAACACTGAACTTTTCAACAAATTAACTCTAACAAATCTGTGCAAATTATTTCAGAACAAAACTGTTGAAATGGGCTCTGCTGGCCTGCTTTTAACATTTTTTTAAAGTAATGTCATCGTGGTACAAGTACTTTATTCCCTGTTTAACAATATGATCTGATGGGGATCATTATCATGTGTGCGTTTAAAAAAAAAAAAACAGTTTTATGGCAAGTCTCAGCTTAAGCAAAATAATTGCTAAGCTCCAGGCCTCCACACAAGAATTAAAACAAGTTTGGGGCGAGCGTACTTGAGAGAAACCAAAGCTTTTAAAAAGGTTGTTAAATTGTCAGCACAAGGGAAAAGGCAAATGATTTGAATGGCCCAGATTTTTTCTGTAGAAAGGAACAAAAAAAACCCAAGAACCTTCCTACACATCCACACCTCCCATCTACAACCAGAGGGTCCCACAAAGCACAGACCTGCTGGGAGCAGCTCTGCATAGCCACCCCCCAAAGCAGCCACCTTCCTGAGCTCTGGCTGGGCAAACAAACATCTTCCCCAAGTTTTCACAGCAGAGTTGGTCAAAAGCAGCTGAACTTCACATCCAGCACTCGAGGAGTTTGCTGGAAGCTCTAACTCAGGGCCAGCAGCTGCCCCACAGGCCGGGGCAGGGCTCACAGCGGTGCAGCCGTGGAGGATGGGATGGCACTGAGCTCACAGGTGTTTCCTGCACCAGTGTCCAACCTGGACCTGTCTCCTTGTCACACTATTGTTTTCACTGCTAGATTGTCCTACAAGTGATGTTCTTCAACATATAAAAACATAAACACAGTAAGGGGGAAAAAAGGCCATATTTTTAAACAGAAGAAAAGCTGCACAATGCTTTCCAGCTCAGGTTTCCGGCAGCTGGTGCTTATTAGCTCCCAGGAACTGAAACAAGCAGGAGCAGGGCTCCTGCAGTCAGCTTGATGCCACTGGTCTCCAATACCTCCCCTAACCACTGGATCACACCTCCAAAGTCTACACTTTCTCCCTGGATCTCAAATAGAAATATTCCTGATCCTAGTTTTGGGATCAGTCTCTCCCTTGGCCAGCATTGTATAGTCACGTGGAAGTACACACCTGGATGTCAACTTGAAGGTCAGGAGTTTCTCCAATATTTAGTTAGAAGCATTTCTGGGAGGGACATCTAGACAAATTTTAACCAGAGATAATCCAGAGATCACAATGCTGAGGGGAGAGCTGATATTTATGGGGAAGCCAATAAGGAACAAAGATTAACAAGGCCATAATAGCTCTCTACAGACAAAAAAACAAGTTGCAAGAGGATACTCATCTTGGTACCAACAAAGAAAGGTCTGTCACCTAGTGTCTCCACTTACACTAGAAGCAAAGCCTCTAAAGATTTAACTGTAGACCCTCAGCTTCTGCTCCATTGCTTAATTTACCTCAACCCCTTATTTCTGGTCTTCAGTTATCACCTTGTTTGTAGAGGTGTGCGTGTGAGAGCAAAATCTGAAGGATTTATTTTAAATAACTGAAGGAGGTTGTTGAAGGAACTTTAAAAAGGTCTCCTATTCCTTGCAGACCTGCAATGTCTGGAATTTTTTGTATGAGAAGTAATAGACGCCACCCACGATGCTGAGCCCTTCTACAGAATATGCAATGCACCACCACGAGGCACAGGGGAGCTGCTCAAAACAAAAGCAGCAAGGTTGATTTCAGTGAGACCAATCCTTTCCACACAAAAGATTCCCCCAGAGCATTCAAGAAATTAAAGCATAAAATTGTAAAACATGAAAGTATTTATCATATATCTCCACTTAATATAATCTTTTTAACTATTGCAACACCGCAAAAATAAATTATTAAGTAAAATACATAGATAGGGGGAAAGTGGTACAAAAACCAGAAACTGGTAAATGTTATATTCCTGCACTGACACATGCACATAAGGCCTCTTCCAAATTTAAAACGTCCTTTAATTCTCTCATTATTGAGAATTTGAGTGACCTTGTCTCCTTCCCTTCCAGTAATACACAGGAGTCCCTGACACAGGGACCTTGAGTTGCCCATTTCAGTATTTTGCCCGTGCCTTTGTCACACTGCTGAGGTGCTGCTAGGGCAGAAAAATGAGACAGCTGAGTCCTCCTCCGCTGGCTGAAAGTTAGAGAAATGTGTTAGTGATTAAACAGCCCAAGATCACCTAAAGGAGGGATTCCTGAAAGCAGAAACCCTGGGATCTGGAACTGTCTCACTGGAGGCACCTAAGGTGATGGGCAAAGAGGATTTGGTGTGAGTTAAGGCACAAAGCAACAGCCTGAGCCCCACAGGTGCCTCATCACCTGCAGTTCTCCTGACTGGAGATGTGGGAACGTCCCAGAAAGCACAGGATCTGCTCTTTCCCCTGACCTCCCCAGGCTCTTCTCCTGCATCCCAGATGAGATGCAATGTAACAGGTCCACCCCATTACTACTGCCAGGCATCACCCCCACTTGCACGGGTTTTCTGTACACAGCGATAAGGGTGCAGAGGAGGCTGCCATGGGAGAGAATTAAAGAGAATAACCAGAAGCTTCCTCAAAAATTATTGCCTATGAAAGTTCAAGCAAATGCAGATAATTATTTGCTCGTTCTGACACGGATGAAAGGCATTCTTGCCATCAGTTCTACTGAAACACTGAAGTAAAACAGGTTTTCTGCTTCTACTGAAGGCAAGGTTGGTAGGCTACAGTTGAGTTCTGGGATACTGACACCAAGCATAAAGAAGCAAAGTAAAGGCTAATCAGCTACTGCAGGAATTTAAAATAATTTTTTTAGCTTTACAAGAGGAAGAACGTTCATGTGACATAGAAGTACAGCATTACTTTCTGCAGTTCACATGGTATCTCTGCAAAGTAACTGCAGGCTATATTTCTCAATCCTGGGCGGAGCTTGGGAAAGCACCATTACTTTTTTCACATTTAATTTGAAAGACCCCACAATCCTCGCTGCACAAACCAGCAGGTTGGCTGAGGACTATTCAGATATTCAGTCTGCGAAGTGCTAATCCAAAAGACAGGTACAAATAAAATATAATTCCAGTCAAAGAACAAGAATAAGCATTTTATCTACTTTAAACCAGAAAAAAAACCCAACTTCATCTTTAAGCTACTTTCCCCAAATTTTCTCTGCAACCTGTTCTGTTGCACTTGAGCATTGAGTTTCCATTAGATGAAGACTGGGACAGTTGAAAAATCTCAAGAAAGTCTTTCTGTAGGTGCATCTTGCTTAGACTCACAGTTTAACCAGCCACTAAGACTCACCAAAAAATTTGATGTACAGACACACAATTTCTCATCCTGGCAATCTCCCAGAAAGTGAGAGAACAATTGGTAACTAGTGTTTGCATGAAGTCCAAGAATGCATTTTATGGTCTATAAAATATAATTCCTTTCCTCCCCTTTAAATCAAGGCAGTAAAGATATCTGACAGCACGTTAGAGACAGATCATGGCACTGAGCTACCTCCACTCAAATAGAGGAGCTGCTCCAGGGGAACCTTGCCTCCCTTAAAACCTTCCAACTCTGTTATGAGCATAGCTCTATTTGTAAAGGAGGGGCTGTAACTTTAAGCTTTGTAACTATTTTTTTGAAATTTTTTTAAAAGGAAGAGCAAGAAAAACCCCACAGCACAGCTGTGCAAGGAGCAAAGAAGGCCCTCCAAATCTGCTCCCATCTTTCCCACCACGTGGAGTTTGGAATGGAATTGGGAACATGGGAATGTATTTCCTGATTATGGGAAGCATCAACCAGGCTCCTTCAGTACCTTGGTAGTGAAGCCCACCAAGAAATTCATCCCTACATGACCATGATACTGAACTGGTACCATTTTCCACTACATGTATTTGTGTGAAGGTAAAAAAAACAAAACAAAACAAAACACAAAAACCCAAACAAACAAACAAACAAACAAAACAAAACAAAAACAAACAAACAAAACAAAAAAAAACCCAGCAGACATAATGGACATAAAGAGGCCTATCTTTGTACAACTCTGTCCTGCATCAGTCATAGAATCATAGAATGGTTTGAGTGGGATGGGACCTTGAAGATCATCCAAAGTTCCAACTTTCCTGCCACAAGCAGGGACACTGAGACCAGGCTGCTGAGAGCCCCATCCAGCCTGACCTTGGATGGGGCATCCACAATTTCTCTCGGCTACCTGTGCCAGTCCCTCACCACCCTCACAGGAAAGAATTTCTTCCTAATACCTAATCTAGACCTACCCTCTATCAGCCAAAAAAAGGTTGATTTATGAAGTGCTTGGCACATCCAGCTTTCAAAAGCCAGCAGAGGCATGACAAAGGCAAGGCAGTAAAAGGATGCTCTGCAAGGCAAGTTCCTCTCCAAAGGGGCCCCCAAAACTATCTTAGTTGGGAGGGGTTTCTTCATTCTTTGATCCAAATTCTCATCTCAGATCTTGTGAAGTACTTGTGAATGAGTGGCACAGGCAGGTGAGACCCCTGAGTAAAAGTGCTACAGGAAAATTTAGCAGTTTGCTCATTATTGTAACATGGCCTAAGAAGGTTTTACTGAAAGAGTCATATTTTCTTCCACTGTTGGGTAAGTGAAACTCATGACTCTAATCACTACCACAAAAATTCCTGTCGATGTAGCAATTCTGGGTGAACTGCCGGGAGCCACTCTCTAGTAAACCCAGCAAATTTCATACCAAATTTCCTGTCGCCTCCCTTGTGGTTTCCATGTGTGATTGGGCCTTCAATGCAACAAGGGGTAACTGCAGAATAGATGGCTCCAAGGGTTTCAGGCCTTCATGAAAATGAAGAACTTGCAAAATTCTCTTTTCCTAGGGGTGGTAAGTTTTGTCCTTTTTTTTTTTTTTTTTTTTTTT